>JAWPHD010019560.1:0-35188 GCA_037043455.1 Cyrtodaria siliqua | reverse complement strand
ATGGGCCATCACAATTTGGGTTCCATGGGAGCCCAGAATTTGCAGAAGACAAAATTACTTATCCAACCCTTTACAACATACTATAAGGAAACCAATTCCAAAATTTAGTTCAGCTAGGAAAAAAAATGTAAGAGATATAGACCTGTAAACACAGCTTACATGCAAAATTTGATGTGAAACAGACATATTTTAAGGGCTATCAGAATTTGGGTTCCATGGGAGCCCAGGGGTTACAGGAACCAAAATTACTTAAGCAGCCCTTACGATAATGCTATGAGGAAGCTAATGGCCAAATTTGGTTGTGCTAGGGTAAGAATTGTAAGAGATATAGACTTGTAAACACAGCTTACACGCAAAATTTGATGTGAAATGGGGCACATTTTATGGGCTATCATAATTTGGGTTCCATGGGAGCCCATGGGTTACAGGAACCAAAATTGCTTATGCAGCCCTTAAGATAATGCTACAAGGAAGCCCATGAACAAATTTGGTTGTGGTAGGATAAGAAATGTAAGAGATATAGACTTGTAAACACAGCTTACACGCAAACCTTGATGTGGGACGCCGACGCCAACGCCGACGCCGACGCCGACGCCGACGCCGACCCCGGGGTGATTACATAAGCTCTCTTATTCTTCGAATAGTCGAGCTAAAAATGAAGACCCTATCGTCTTAACGAGGCAAAATATAGCAATATAGCATTTTTAACTAAATCAAGGGCCATAACTCCACTGTTTATTGTCCGATCTGGCTGGTTTTCTAACTCATCCAAGCTTTCATTGATATTAACAACCTGTTAAAGATTGGTAAAGATCGGATGAAAAATGAAGGCCCTATCGTCTTAACGAGGCAAAATATAGCAATATAGCATTTTTAACTAACTCAAGGGCCATAACTCCGCTGTTACTTGTCCGATTTGGCTGGATTTCGAACTCATCCGAGCTTTCATTGATATTAATAACCTGAACCTGTTAAAGTTTCGGCCAGTAGAGCTAAAAAATGTCAAGGGGCTGTAACTCCATCAAAAATCAATGAACCGGAAAAAAAAAATGCAATAGGCACAGCAATGCTTCCTGCTAACATGCCATGTTAACACAAAAAAAATAATGAAATAAGAATTTTAAAAAAAATCAAGAGAAAACCTTGAAGCTCTACTGATTGATTTCGATTACAGGAAGTAGTCGCTACAAACTTGTTTTTTGAAAAATTATTTTTAGCCGTTGCGGCCATCTTGAACTTCCGGCCGACTGAAATTTTGCTAGAATCAATTAGACATCAAGAGCACGGCGTTAACAATAACAACAAAATTAAAACCAAAAAATAATGAAATAAGAAAATTAAAAAAATAAATAAAAATAATCAAGAAATTTAAAAAAAAAATGTCAAGGGGCTGTAACTCCATCAAAAATCAATGAACCAGAAAAAAAAATGCAAAAGGCACAGCAATGCTTCCTGCTAACACGGCGTTAACAACAACAACAAAATTAAAACCAAAAAATAATGAAATAAGAAAATAAAAATAATCAAGAAATTTAAAATTTCTGGCTGATCTGAAATTTTGCTAGGATCAATTAGACATTAAGAGCAACATTCCTGTGAAGTTTCATGAAAATCCGTCAAGTAGTTTCAGAGGAGTAGTCGCTACAAGTTTTCATTATATAACTCTATGTAAACAAAGATGGCCGCTGGCAGCCATGTTTAACGTCAAATCAAAATGATTTTCGACAAGGACCAACATCATGTCATACTGATCATTTTAGAAAAAGTCCCATATCAATATCTCTTGTTGTTTTGAAGAAGTAGTTGCTACAAACTTATTTATTTTAAATCTATTTTTAGCTGTGGCGGCCATCTTGAATTTCCGAACGACCTGAAATTTTTCTAGGATCAACTAGACATCAAGAGCAACATTCCTGTGAAGTTTCATGAACATCCGTCAAGTAGTTTCAGAGGAGTAGTCGCTACAAGTTTTTACTATATAACTCTATGTAACCAAAGATGGCCACTGGCAGCCATGTTTAACGTTGAATCAAAATAATTTTCCACAAGGATCAACATCATGTCATGCTGATCATTTTAGAAAAAGTCCCATATCAATATCACTTATAGTTTTCAAGAACTTATTTTTTTAAAATCTATTTTTAGCTGTGACGGCCATCTTGAATTTCCGAGGACCAACATCATGTCATACTGATCATTTTAGAAAAAGTCCCATATCAATATCTCTTGTTGTTTTGAAGAGGTAGTCACTACAAACTTATTTATTTTAAAACTCTATTTTTAGCTTTGGTGGCCATCTTGGATTTCACATCAACATGAATTTTTGCTAGGATCAACTAGACTTTATAGGCAACATTTATGTAAAGTTTCATGAATATCCATCCAGTAGTTTCAGAGTTGTCGCTACAAATAAAAGTTTACGGACAGACGGACGGATGACGGACGCCGCACCACGGCATAAGCTCTGCTGATCTCTGATCAGTCGAGCTAAAAATTAAAACAAGAGGTCAATGACCTTGAATCTCTACTGATTGATTTTGATTTCAGGAAGTAGTCGCTACAAACTTGTTTTTTGAAAAACTATTTTTAGCCGTGGCGGCCATCTTGAATTTCCGGCCGACCTGAAATTTTGCTAGGATCAATTAGACATCAAGAGCAACATTTCTGTGAAGTTTCATGAAAATCCGCCAAGTAGTTTCAAAGGAGTAGTCGCTACAAGTTTTTACTATATAACTCTATGTAAACAAAGATGGCCACTGGCAGCCATGATTAACGTCGAATCAAAAAGATTTTTGACAAGGACCAACATCATGTCATGCTGATCATTTTAGAAAAAGTCCCATACCAATATCACTTACAGTTTTCAAGAAGTAGTCGCTAGAAACTTGTATTTTGAAAATTTATTTTTAGCCGTGGCGGCCATCTTCTTATTTCCGGCCGACCTGAAATTTTGCTAGGATCAATTAGACATCGAGAGCAACATTCCTGTGAAGTTTCATGAAAATCCGTCAAGTAGTTTCAGAGGAGTAGTCGCTACAAGTTTTCATTATATAACTCTATGTAAACAAAGATGGCCGCTGGCAGCCATGTTTAATGTCGAATCAAAACGATTTTCGACAAGGACCAACCTCATGTCATGCTGATCATTTTAGAAAAAGTCCCATTTCAATATCTCTTATAGTTTTCAAGAAGTAGTCGCTACAAACTTATTTATTTTAAATCTATTTTTAGCTGTGGTGGCCATCTTGAATTTCCGGCAAGCCTGAACATTTTCTAGGATCAACTAGATATCAAGAGCAACATTCCTGCGAAGATTCATGAACATCCGTCAAGTAGTTTCAGAGGAGTAGTCGCTACAAGTTTTTACTATATAACTCTATGTAACCAAAGATGGCCACTGGCAGCCATGTTTAACGTCGAACCAAGATAATGTTAGACTCGGATCAACATCATGTCATGCTGATCATTTTAGAAAAAGTCCCATATCAATATCACTTATAGTTTTCAAGCAGTAGTCGCTACAAACTTATTTTTTAAAAATCTATTTTTAGCTGTGGCGGCCATCTTGAATTTCTGGCCGATCTGAAATTTTGCTAGGATCAATAAGACATCAAGAGCAACGTTCCTGTGAAGTTTCATGAAAATCCGCCAAGTAGTTTCAGAGAAGTAGTCGCTACAAGTTTTTACTATATAACTCTATGTAAACAAAGATGGCCGCTGGCAGCCATGTTTAACGTCAAATCAAAACGATTTTTGTCGCTACAATCTTGTATTTTAAAAACCTATTTTTAGCTTTGGCGGCCATCTTGGATTTCACATCAACATGAATTTTTGCTAGGATCAACTAGACTTCATGGGCAACATTTCTGTAAAGTTTCATGAATATCCAGCCAGTAGTTTCAGAGGAGTAGTCGCTACAAATAAAAGTTTACGGACGGACAGACAGACGGACAGACAGACAGACGGTCGACGGACGCCGCACCACGGCATAAGCTCTGCTGATCTCTGATTAAAAATTTAAAAAAAAAAAAAATTAAAAAAAAAAAAAAATCAAACAAAAGTAATAATTAAAACAAAATAATTAAAAAATATATATATAATTAATTAAAAAAAAAATTTACTAATAAAAAAAAAGGCAAAACATCTGGTAAAGTTTGGTAAAGATCAGATGAAAAATGAAAGCCCTATCGTATTAACGAGGCTGAATATAGCATTTTTAACTAAATCAAGGGCCATAACTCCACTATTATTGGTCCGATCTGGCTGGTTTTCAAACCTGTGCGAGCTTTCATTGATACTAACAATCTGGTAAAGTTTGGTAAAGATCGGATGAAAAATAAGGCCTTTGGCCAGTAGAGCTAAAAATCACCTGCTCCAACAAGTAGGTCAAGGTCATACATGAAATCCAGGCATCCAAAAAAAAGATGCACTAACGAAGACACAACTACGTCAAAATAGAATGTTTTCTTCCAAAAGTTAAGCTATAAATTAGGTTTAAAACATCTAGTGCATAATTCTAGTTCATGAGAAAGTGATGTAAATGTAACAATTAAAGTTATCTGCCCTTTGCTTGGATGGTGAAGGTCACAACCACATTTGCTTTGTCACGTTGCAATGTACCACTCAAGATACAACTATAAGCAAAGTTTGAAAGGTCTTAGTGCATACAGTTTGTGAAAAAGTGACCTAAACGCCAAAGTTGAAGGTAAAAATTATAAGGTTATCTGCCCTTGCTTGGAGGTCAAGGTCACTTCCACATTTGCTTTGTAAGGTTGAGATGTACCACTCAAGATACAACTATAAGCAAAGTTTGAAAGGTCTAGTGCATACAGTTTGTGAAAAAGTGACCTAAACGCAAAAGATGAACCTAAAAATTAGTAAGTTATCTGCCCTTTGCTTGGAGGGTCAAGGTCACTTCCACATTTGCTTTGTCACGTTGCGATGTACCACCCATGATACAACTATAAACAAAGTTTGAAAGGTCTAGTGCATACAGTTTGTGAGAAAATGACCTAAACGCAAAACTTGAACCTAAAAATTATTAAGTTATCTGCCCTTTGTTTGGAGGGTCAAGGTCACTTCCACATTTGTTTTGTCACGTTGCGATGCACCACCCATGATACAACTATAAGCAAAGTTTGAAAGGTCTTGTGCATACAGTTTGTGAGAAAATGACCTAAACGCAAAACTTGAATGTTGACGCCGCCGCCGCCGCCGGAAAAGCAACACCTATGTCTCTTTTTTTCTTCGAAAAGGCGAGACAAAAAGGCTTATATTTTCTTAACAAGACCTTGGTCTGAGGGTTTTTCGCCCACCGCGGCAAACTGCCTATGAAATATTTTATTAAATTTGTGCTTAAATGATGTCCACCAAAGACACCACTTCATATGACCAAGTATCAAACAAATAAAAGCGAAGTAATCATAAGAAGTCAAGTAACTGAGGTTAAGTGGTTTAACCAGGGTGTAGTTGTGGGAAAATAATGTGAAATTTGACCTTGATCTTGGTATATTTTGTCATCCACCAATGCCAACATACATATGACCAAGTATCAAAGACATAAAGTCAGGCAAACAGAAAGTTAACTGAGGTTAAGTTACCTGAAAAAGATTTGGGGGAAATAAATGCAAAATATGACCTTGACCTTGGTATTTTTTGTCATCCAGCAATGTCCACCAATACCAATTAAAACCGGTTGCCTTTTAAGGGCGACAAATATACCCCCACTACCAGTCCCCCCCATTCCCCACCCTACTGTTTGAGTGAAGATTGAGTGGAATGGGATTTTCATGATCAGGTAATGGTGGCCTTGACCTCAAAACCAATAGGGGCCATCTTCTCATCACAGGCAGTATACCTATTAAGTTTCATGAGATTTGCTTCAGGGGGAAAGGAGATATGGAGCGGACAAAAAAAAATCATTATCTGGTCCTGGTAACATTGACCTTTGATCTACTGACCTCAAAATTAATAGAGGCCATCCTCCCACCATAGGCAGTTCACCTGTAAGTTTCATGAGATTTGCTTCAGTGGGACAGGAGTTATGGAACGGACAAGGTTTTTTAATATCGGGTCAGGGTGACCTTAACCTTTGATCTACTGACCTCAAAATAAATAGGGGTTGTCCTCTCATCACATCAGTTCACCTATGAAGCTTCATGAGATTTGTCTCAGCGGGAAAGGAGTTATGGAGCAGACAAGGTTTTTCATTAGCGGTTGCTGGTGGCCTTGACCTTCGACCTACTGACCTCAAAATCATAGGTTGCCATCCTCTCACCACAATCAGTTCGCCTATGAAGTTTCATGAGATTTGCCTCAGGGGGAAGGAGTAATGGTGTGGACAATGTTACATCTACAGACAGACAGACGGACAGAGTGAAACAAGTATACCCCCTCTATAACTTCGTTTAGCAGAGTATAACAATACATATCAGACCAAGTATCAGACATAAAGTGAGAAAATCACATAAAGTTAACTAAGATTAAGTTACCTAACCAAAGGTTACGTTTGGAGAAAATAACACAAAATATGACCTTGACATTGGTAATTTTTGTCATATACGGTGATGTCGGCCTATGCCAACCATACATATGACCAAGTATCAAAGACATAAAGTTAGGCAATCACATAAAGTTAAGTTTTGGGAAAATAAAGCAAAATATGACCTTGGCCTTGATAATTTTGACATTACGTGATGTCCCTTGACCCAACAAAGCATCTGACAAAGTTTCAGAAGAATTCGAGCAATGGTTGTTGAGATATAGTTAATAAAATTTAAAATGTGGCTGATGCCGGAAAATTGACTGCTATGTCTCGCTACCCACTATGCGGGCGTGACAAAAAATGTACTTATCCATATTCCTAAAAGCCCAACTTCAAAACTGAGGGGCATAGACCATAGAATATGACAAAATATAAAAGAAACCCATCACTCTTTGCAGGTTTCCGATACTATTATTGTCGTTACATTGAAGTATTAGACCAGCTTTTAGACTTCTCAGAAAGGTGCTGTGCGAGTTATATCATTAAGTGGTCTAATACACGTGAAGCCTCAAACTGTATATCCTTATAAAATAAAAGCTTTGGGTCTAAATAATTGGGCAACCAGACAAGTAAATTTCAAAGTTAACTTGCCCCATCGGCAAGCTGTCCTTAAAATTAACGTTGAGACCTGAATGGGCAAGTTTCGTTCCAATATCTCATTCCAACTGAGTTATTGAGCGGAAACCGTTTTTCTATTTTTAGTAACAGTGACTTTGACCATGACCCCAGTGACCCAAAGGCAATCCTAACCTTCCGTTCCATATAAGCTACCTACCCTGCAAGTTTCATGACAATAACCCATTCCTAACAAAGTTATTGAGCGGAAACTAAGAGTTTGATGCCGCCTGCCCGCCCACCCGCCAATTGACATACCCCAATCTAATAACCAGGTTTTCCAAGGAATCTACCAAACAAGGTTTTATATGAGAAAAAAACTCAAGTGAGCCATTGGTTCATGAGAAGAAGT
The DNA here is from genome assembly GCA_037043455.1 of Cyrtodaria siliqua. NCBI lineage: Eukaryota > Metazoa > Mollusca > Bivalvia > Adapedonta > Hiatellidae > Cyrtodaria > Cyrtodaria siliqua. The sequence continues at coordinate 27,677 of JAWPHD010019560.1, read as the reverse complement.
AGTTTAAAGATGTTTTTTTATTTTTAGTCAATATTTTGGCCAGTAGAGCTAAAGATCACTGCATTCTATATAAATCTGAAGGTAACACAAAAATATGTCTCCCCCACACTCTCAGTGTAATGGACAAACATCATGGATATGTATCTGTTTAGATTGAGGACATACTGATCTAATGGTTACCGGGCATGAAATGCTTGGTTTACTGTGATTATAGTGCAGTCTATGTCAATGAATGGTTTACTGTGATTATAGTGCAGTCTATGCCAATGAATGGTTTACTGTGATTATAGTGCAGTCTATGCCAATGAATGGTTTTCATGCACTGCTGTTACACTATAGTCATGCATTCTCATACTGTTGTCCACGTGCATATGACCTTGGACCTCTAAGTGTGACCTTGACCTTGAACAGACATGGCTGGAAGTTGCGCTCTGCACGTCATCTCGATATGGTGAACATTTGTGGCAAGTTGTATCCAAATCCCTCAAGCGGTTCAAGAGATATGGTGGACACCAACGTGTGATGGACAGAGACACAAAATATAGTGCATATGACCATCAACCTCTAAGTGTGATCTTGACCTTGAACGGACGTGGCCTGAAGTTGCACTCTGCACGTCGTCTCGATATGGTGAACAGTTGTGCCAAGTTATTTCATACATACATGGGGGGAAACATAATTGTTTTCAAACAATCTTTTAATTCTGAGTTATCAGCACACAAGCAACAATTAACATCTACACTATACTTACAATAGGTATTGTTCTCTTGTGACAGTCTTTCTTCTCTTACGCATCCCATACACTGGACTCGGACATTAGGCTTCCCATACACTGGACTCCGACACAAAGTCTTCTGAATGAAATGTATGTTCTTTCAATTTATATAATATACTGAAGGAAAAAAGTTTAGCAAGTTTTTTAGATGAAATAATACTGTATACAAGATATACTGACATTTTGGGAATTTTTGGGCTTGCCTCCTACCATCATGTATACGTTATCTCATTAAGAAGTTGTTATTGATGTCTGTTTAATAAAATATCGTGTCTATGGCAGTAGTTTCTTGATTTTACAACCGAAAATGTATTATTTCCAGGGTGCAACAACAACTTGCTAAACTTTTTTCCCTCGGTATAGTAATTTATAATAATACGTCTTCAGCAGCAATCATGATAATCAATGTGTCTGTATATGGATAGTTTGAAGCGACCATATTTACTTGCTTTAAATGGATCTAGATAGTGTAGGGAAGGTGTGCCTCAAGAACATAATGTTTCTGTTAATTGTAAAAGTAATTGGTCTTTATATGTAAAAAGGTTAAAACTTTAAAGGGACACACGGCAATCTTGATTTTTTTAAGACTCGTGGCATCTGTTAGTTTTTTTAACATAGGTTGCATATTTACAAATCTGTATTTCTTTGAATAGTATAAAGCAATATTTTCTTAAGCATATTACTAATTCATTATTGTTGATTAAACTGCACCAATACTATTTTTAAATGTAAACCTCCCGCCATCCGTAAGAATCGACACTTCCTCACTTACAAGTCAAGCTCCCAGTGGGATTCGAACCCGCAGCGGTGAGAGGCAAAGGTTTACAATGCAATCTCGTCAACCATTCGGCCAAGGAGACTCTTTTGTTAAAATGAAGCAAGAGTTGTAGATCACGGCTGTTTGATGTTCTCTAATGATGCTGAACACATTTGTGAAGTTTCAATCCATTATGTAAAGTAGTTTCAGAGATACAAGCTTACATACCAAACTTTAACCAAAATTTTTTAAGTATAAAAGTGGTCATAATTCTGTTAAAATAAAAGCATGGGTTATAGACTATGGCTCTATGATGTTGTCTAAATATGTCAAATATATCTGTGAATTTGTAATCCATTATGTAAAGTAGTTTCAGAAATATAAGCTCACATACAAAACTTTCACCAAAGTTGCTAAGTATAAAAGGGCAATTCTACTACGGCGCTGTATTCCAGTGTGGCAGTGCTATAAAGAAACCATTGAGTTCGCTGCTCCAAGTAGACCTATCATCACATCACACACAAAAACACACAGATAAAAGTCCAGACTCCATTGTGCCTATAATCGTCGGGTAGGACGCCTGTCGTAGGCCGACGGACTATAATCCTTAGAAATACACACACACACACATTAAAATAAAACCATGAGTTATAGAACCTGGCTCTTTGATGTTGTCTAATGATGCCGAATACATGTGTGAAGATTCAATCTATTATGTAAAGTAGTTTCGAAGATACAAGCTTACATACAATACTTCAACCGGATGCAGACGACAACGACGATCAAGTGATGGCTGGGTTTTTACTTTGAAAAAGTCGAGCTAAATTACCCTGCCTACCTGCTTTACATTCAGCAGCAGCTAAGCAATGTGAAGGGTTTGATTGGCTGTAAATATTAACAATTAAGTTTGACCTTTGCAGGAATGAAATTGTACGTTAGTAGTTTATTTCATTTAAAGAAACTAAACCCAAATTTCACAACAAAGTCATTCTTGCATCAATGCATGTGTGCCTATTAAAAGTGTCTATTAAAAGTGTAGATTTATTCACGAGTACATAACTACCTTATCATAAATGAATATGCGTAAAAGGAATCATGAGTTTATAGCAACTCATAATTAGATGCTTTGGTGGTTAAGGCATTTATATTGCAGTTACAGAATTCGGATTCGCAACATATGTAAGGCACAACTATCTACATTATCGCTAGTAAGCTTTGAAACGGTGTACATCTCTAGTAAAACATGCCTGCTGTTGGCAGGATAGCGGCTTTATTTCTTAGCAAAGCTGTGAAAATAGATACATTAAATTCATATGCACATAGTAGTTCTCTAACATACCTCCAATTCACTATGACTGTGAGGTTCAAAGTTTGCCATCAAATTCTAGTCCCACAGGAGATATTAAAAGGCTCTGGCCACCATCTAATTCTTGCTTCACAGGAGAGGTAGAAAGGCTAGTAGTATCAAACAGATCCAGATTTCCAGAAAAACAATCACTTTCATGCTAAACTGCCAACTGTTACAATTCTGGGACCTGTAAACAAAACATACACATAAAAATACTACATTAAAGGTAAAACAAAATCAGTAATACATCAGTTCAGGACCTTGTATATAATTATGTCATGATATCTTCCTTTTTTCATTACCGAAACATTTGTTTTAATGATTTTCGATAGAAATTTGCCTGTGAATGTTGGTTTCTATTCACTTACCTTATAATCACTGTGAGAGCATAACATTAAAATATATCATTAATACCGGTATTACCCCTACCTACCTGCTTTACCATTCAGCAGCTAACCTACTGTAAATATTAAAAATTAAGTCTATTAAACCTCTGTAGGCATGAAATCGCTATGTTTAGCTGTTTACGTTATTTAATTCATTTAAAGAGAAGATTTATTCACATGTACTTGAAAATACCCATAACTGAATGTGCCTAAAATTAATTAAGAGTTGGTAACTTGTAATAAGATGCTTTGCCATTGATAACAATAGGGTGATATTTATATTGTAGTTATAGAGTTCAGCTTCGAAACATATATAAGTTACACAATCATGTACCTTATCATAAGTAGGCGTTGAAACAGTGTACATCTGCTGTAAAATATGCCTGTTGTTGGCGGAATAGTGACTTTAAGGCTTAGCAAAGTTGTGAAAATAGATACAGTAAATTCATTCTATTGCACAGTAGCTCTAACATACCGGTACCTCCAATTTCATTATTTGCTAGGACTCTGTGAGGTTCAAAGGGTCAGGCTGTCATCAAATTTTAGTCGCACAGAAGAGATGAAAATACTCTAGCCACAACTAATTATTGCTCCACAGAAACACTCATGTCCATGCTCGATTGCCAACTGTTACAATGCCTAGACCTGTAAACAAAACATTGATATTATAAAAATATTACATGCATAAAAGGTAAAACAAAATCAATTGTACTCTTTTAAGTTTAGGACCTTGCAAAATCATTAGTATCATAAAAATAGAAAGAAATATATTGTGTTTGACATTCTTAAACTTTGCAATTAGCAAGTATGTGTATTTGTCATAACTTTTTTTTTCATTACCGAAACATTCCTTTCAATGATTTTCGCCCGTGACTGTTCGCTTACCTTATAATCACTTTGGGAACATGACATTTAAATATATCATTAATTATATACCTGTAACCCCTACCTATCTGCTTTACCACTCAGCAGAAAACAACATGCAGGTTTTGATTGTCTGTAAATATTAACAATTAAGTCTGACCTCTGCAGGCATAGAATGGAGCTATTTAGCTTTGTATGTTCATTTAAGGATATCAAAATTTTGAATTGGGCTGAGTCCTTCCTGTGAAACCAGGGGCGTACCTGGGCATACACACGTACGCACAGGCTGTTAAAGGAGCAAAAAAATAAAAAGGGATAAAAATGCGAAATATGCAATAAAAACTGAAGGTACAGGGGGGTTTGGCACATTTGTGAATCCAAAACTCGATGGTGCATATACCTAAATTAGCCCCAGGAACGCCCCTGGAAACTGAAACTTTATTTTGACTGATTTTATGAAATTAATGATAATAACACGCAACAAATTGATTTCCATTATACAAACCATATATAAGAGCAAATGAAGAATAAAAAAAGTGTTCTAAAAATGTTATCATTTATGTACAATCTGACATTAAAATATACCATTTTTTGTGCATCCGCCTAGAAATATCCACAACGTTAAACTAAAAACAAATAACATCCATATAATCCTCTCAGTCATATGAAGGGCAGATTTTGAAATTTATTTCATTTTGGCTTTAATTTGACCAAACACAGAGGTGTCTCACAGCAATATTACAAATGTACATGTGTTACTTAGCATGCTTAGATCTATGGTGTACGATCAGGGTCAAAAGCACCTGTTTAGGTGCGTCTGTAAAATTTTACAGATGCAGCTGTAAAATATACAGATGCAGCTATACATTTTACAGATGCATCTGTAAAAAATACAGACGCATCTATAAAATGCAGCCGCAACTGTATTTTTCACAGCTGCATCTCTATTTTCTACAGTTGCAGCTGTAAATTTAAATGACCCCTTTAAATTTACAGATGCAGCTCCAGTTTATTAATGCGGCTAAATCCACTATCCAATCAGAATGAAGCTCTCATTTGATGGTAAAAAGCAATAAAATATACTGATGCATCTGAATTATTTGTAGATGCATCTGTATTTTTACAGATGCATCTGTACAATTTATAGATGCGTCTATAATAATTAAGTGTAAAAAGGACAACGCACCGCTTTATTATACACCTGATCGTACACCATATAGATCATGCTTAAAAACAAGAGGCCCAAGAGGGCCTGTGGACGCTCTACTGGCTAACATGGCTCTTATAATATCAATGAAGAGAGTGACTGCTATTTATGTTTTCTTATAAGTTTCTAGCAAAAAACAGCTTTTTAACTAAATCAAAGGCCATAACTAAAGAATCTGGTAAAGTTTGGTAATGATCAGATGAAAAATGAAGGCCCTACCGTATTAACGAGGCAAAATATAGCATTTTTAACTAAATCAAGAGCCATAACTCCTCTGTGACTGGTTTTCGAACTTGTCCGAGCTTTCATTGATATTAACAATCTGCGCAAGTTTGGTAAAGATCAAATAATAAATGAAGGTCCTAGAGTGTTCACAAGGCTTAATATGGCATTTTCCAGCAAAACAAGGGCCATAACTCCGTTGAAATTATTTCGATCTTGCCGGTTTTTGAACTTGTTCGAGCTTTCATTGATATAAAGACACTGGCAAAGTTAAGTAAAGATTCGATTAATATTGAAGGCCCTAGAGTGTTCACAAGGTAGGAAATAGCATTTTTCAGAAAAAACAAGGGCCATAACTCCAGTGTTAATGATCCGATTTAGCTGGTTTTCAAACTTGTTCGAGCTTTCATTGAAATTAACAATCTGTGCAAGTTTGGTAAAGATCAAATAATAAATGAAGGTGCTAGAGTGTTCACAAGGCAGAAAATGCCATTTTTCAGAAAAAAACAAGGGCCATTACTCTGGTGTTAATGACCCAATTCAGCTGATTTTCGTAATTGTTCAAGCTATAATTGGTATTAACAATCTCTGCAAGTTTGGTAACGATCAAATAATAAATGAAGGTGCTAGAGCGTTCGCAAGGCAGAAAATGGAAATTTTCAGAAAAAACAAGGGCCATAACTCCGATGAAATTATTCCGATCTGGCTGGTTTTCGAACTTGTCCGAGCTTTCATTAATATTAACAATCTGTGCAAGTTTGGTAAAGATCAAATAATAATTGAAGGTGCTAGAGTGTTCACAAGGCAGAAAATGCCATTTTTCAGAAAAAACAAGGGCCATAACTCTGGTGTTACTAAACCAATTCAGCTGATTTTCGTACTTGTTCAAGCTATAATTGGTATTAACAATCTGTGCAAGTTTGGTAATGATCAAATAATAAATAAAGGTGCTAGAGCGTTCACAAGGCAGAAAATAGCAATTTTCAGAAAAAACAAGGGCCATAACTCAGGTGTTACTGATCCGATTTGGCTGTTTTTCGAACTTGTCCGAGCTTTCATTGATATTAACAATCTGTGCAAGTTTGGTAAAGATCATTTAATAAATGAAGGTGCTAGAGTGGTCACAATGCTTAATATGGCATTTTTCAGCAAAACAAGGGCCATAACTCCGGTGAAATTATTCCGATCTGGCTGGTTTTCGAACTTGTCCGAGCTTTCATTGATATTAACAACCTGTTAAAGTTTGGTAAAGATCGAATGAAAAATGAAGGCCCTATTGTGGTAACAAGACAAAAGTTAACGACGGACGACGGACGACGGACGGACGGACGGACGGACGACGGACAACTCGCCATCCCATAAGCTCTGCTGGCCTTCGGCCAGTAGAGCTAATGAGGTGCCAGGTAGGTAAACAGATGTGTGTATTTAATCAATAGTTGTGTGCTTGACCATGCATACATTGCAATTACCTAGGCTAACTCACCTGTATTATTATGTCATGATAATGTAAACCTTCAGGAACCTCTATACTTTGTGTATTAAATTGTCACCCCATTATAGTCATTGGAAATGTGTTCATGTACAATATTTGTAAAGTTTTAAGTGATTGGTATACAAATTTAAAAAAAATGGATTTTCAGCCGCCCTAGATAAGACTTTGAAGATTACATTGCTATTGATAATATTTAAATTTCTTCTCTGAATATTACTGTGTGGATGCAGGAAAATGGCAGTTTTTTAATTTAAAATAATTACTAAACTATTGAATTTTTTCTATTGATTTCTTTCTCTATATTTGCTATATGTATAATAAATAATGAAAGCACTCGATGTAATGCCCTAACTTGTGCTTAACATGCATATTGCATCAAAATGGTTTTCATTGTCACAGGTTGGATATCACCAATTACCTTAAAGAAACTAAACTGCTAAATGTCAGCACAAAACCATTCTTCCAAACTATAGCCATGTGTTGTCCAATGCAGATTTTTGCAGCAGGGGCTTTTTATCAGTTGTGGGGATTCTGAAAATTGTCCATGAATTAGGAATGAAAGGAAAGGCACCGGTTCCATGGAGCCCCCACCACCCGCCTAGAAACAGACCCATAGCCAGCCCTAGAATTTAACCAAGGCAAATACCTTTATATGGAGGTCCGATGGCATGCAGATCACGCCCAAACTCCAACTCAATTTGTTTTCTACATGCGATTTCTTGTGTTTATGTGCATTTTTTAGTTTGTAGCAAGACGCTTTCCTTCAATGATTATGTTGCGATACTTTAGTTTTTATATGTGAAGTATGTACATTCTGAAATTTCTACCAACGTAAACTGCCTCGTGTATGCCGCCTCTGGCTTAGGACCTGGCAGCATTAGCAGAACATTTCAATGTCCAATAACCACTAATGGTGTTATTTTGATAGCGACAAATTTTGACAATCTTGGTTATGTAAACACAAACCTGCTCTGGGCCTCAGAATTACCCTCCTGCACTGTTTATGAATTGTGCCGCCATTTTCCGTTGTTGATGATTTTTCCGTTGTTGATGATTTTGACGACAACCTGACTATTTTATAAACAATACATTAAAATCTACCTATTATATGAATTTACGCGTGTACTTGTATCTTTATCCGGCCAAATCATCTCGAGGAAGTAGAGTGTCGCATGTAAAAATTCGTAGATAGCTCGTTTTCCGCATGCTCGTTTCCCGTTTCGGAAAACTCGTGCACTATTTCCACACTTCCGGTTAACTGTTTCCCTATTTTTATGTAGAGGGTGAAGTACATTGGAGGTACCAGTTCAGGTGATACTATTCCCTGGCGGTTGAACTAACAGTGCTCAAAATAGAAAAATAAATAAAAAAAGGCAATGATCTCCTGAGTATTAGATAATAGCTTTAATTGTAAGACCCACCTTAGAGTACTGTTCTACCATTTCGAGCTCTCCCACCCAAGAGCACATCAAGAAGGTAACATGGTCCAGAGTCAAGCGGCACGCATCGGCATAGCTACTATTAGGCCATATAGGCACGGGCCTTTTCATCAATTTAAAAAATGAAGAAAAGAAATGCAACAAATACTGAAGCCGGAGGGGGTGGGGGCGGGGGAGAGAGAGTGTGTGTGGGTGGGTGGAGGAGGGGCGGGGGAGGGGGTGGGTGGAAGGGGTAAGGGTCAACATATGTTTCTTATTTTATTTTACAGGGTAGGTAATAAACTCTATCAAATGTTAATTCTCAAATTTGTCAATTTGAGAAAAAAAAGTTGTGTCAGATATACGCCAAAACGCACCATTACATACGCCCCGTTATAGAGGGGGTGGGGGCGGGAGAGAGTGTGTGTGGGTGGAGGGGTAAGGGTCAACATTTGTTTCTTATTTTATTTTACAGGGTAGGTAATAAACTCTATCAAATGTTAATTCTCAAATTTGTCAATTTGAGAAAAAAAAGTTGTGTCAGATATACGCCAAAACGCACCATTACATACGCCCCGTTACAGAGAGGGTGGGGGCGGGAGAGAGAGTGTGTTGGGGAGGGGGGTGGGGGTGGAGGAGGGGTGGGGGAGAGAGTGTGGAAGGGGGGTAAGGGTCAATATTTGTTTCTTATTTTATTTTACAGGGTAGGTAATTAACTTTATAAAATGTTAATTCTCAAATTTGTCAATTTGAAGAAAAAAAATGTGTCAGATATACGCCAAAACGCACCACCATTACATACGCCCCGTTACAGACCTCTATATGATCTATGCTGGAGCACCGTGAATGTAAAACCATGGAGGCATGGAGTTCAAAGAGCCAACTCACCATGCTCTTTAAGATCATTCATGGTCATGTGGACATACCGGCATCTCAGTTCCTGACACCTACACCCTCTCGCACCAGATCTAATCACTCTGATTTACACAGTTACCATCTTGCAGCGAAACATATAGTGTGTTTTCCCCCTCTGTAACAGTGTCTCGTTGGAAAAATCTACCAGCCTCTGTTTTTTGCAAACAGGAGCTTTCCAAATCTTCATTCTAAACCCAGTCACATGCAGCTAATTGTTAGATTTCTGATGATTCTCGGTGTTATGTTGGTTGGGTGAATTACCACAGGGGCCGCTACGGCAATCAGACAGGACTGATGATGAACGGCAGGGCTGCCATAATAAAATAATGACAAAGCCTCAGATTTTTAAAAAGTGGGATCTTAACGCCCGCGAACACCAATTTCCAAAAAAAGTAAGCACGCGCGCTTTATTAAAAAATATATACACTTTTTAAAAAAAAAAAAGATACCCAAAACGACCAAAATAATAAAGAAAATAATGTAATTATTTTGATGTTAATAAACTAAATTATTTCCTATTAAAATAAAAACATAAACATTGTATTTCATTAAAATACTAATATAACGTTATAGTCTCACCCACTTGCCTACATATTTTTTCGGTAGATTATCGATATCTTTTTGAAAAACAAGAAATGGAAGACCTGCCTGTGGTTCTATTAAAACAACAATCAAAAGTAGTTGATTTTTTTCTTCATAATTAAAACAAATATATAATTATTTGTAGTGGTAAACAATTAAAATGATGTACTTGTTACGCACCCACAGACAGCTTTGAATAAAAGGACTTCTACGAATCAATGCAAAACTGAACAAATACATTTAAAATACTCAATACATAGTAAAAGCACACACAAATCAGGCCCGTAGTTACGCTGAGGCACACCGAGGCAGTTGCCTCGGTAGAATTTTGGGAAGTTATAGGCTACCAAACACTGAAGTAGGCATTTTAATCATGCTAATGGAATATCAAAACAAATCACTGAACTAGATTTGAATATATCTGTCTTTAAATTAAAACTGAAAATCTGATGCACGAAAATGCAGGTAATCAACAGTTTTTCCGCGGGACATGTCCTCAGACTCCGCTAGGAGGGGTTTGCCTCGGTTAAATGTCGGGTCTGGCTACGGGCCTGCACATTCAATCAGTAATAAATACAAACTGAGCCAGCAAACAATACATTTATTTATATTTAATTCAATTCTCTATCTACGGTTCCCGGATTCCTATGTATACTTCCCCTCTCTCTGGGGCGGCTCTAAATAGCCTATATTGTGTTGATGAGCCGTTAAACAACATTCAATTCAATTCTATCTATCTGTTGTATGGGCATTTCATCACGAATAAGAACCCTATCTTAAGCTAGTTGAGATAATTGACTGAGACGAAGGGGGCTATTGGGTGTAAATATAGCCTGGAATTGTAAGTTTAAAAAAAACGTGTAAGAGTATCGTCAAGCTTTTGAAGATTATGTACAATTATCATCAGTGTGTCGGTTGCATGCAAAATATATGTAAACAAATGTTCATGATCAAAAGTAATTATTTTCGCGATGTGAGTGTGCTGACTCAGGTCACAGAATAACAAATAATTATTAAATTATTAATATGTCTGCGCTCAGGTCGGCTCGTTAATAGCCTATGTTTGGAGTTTGTCCACGGTTGTAGATTACAGTTACATGACTTACCTCCCCTGTTGTACGCATGCGCCATTTGCAGGGTGAACTTTCAACTCAACAAAAATGGTGTCGGCGAACGGCGAAGGCACCAGTCCACGGTGTAAGTTTTGTAATTAACAAGTCTAATGTTTAATATTCATTCCTTTATTGAAATGTATTGTAACTGAGACATTCTAAATGACCAGTTCCAGTCACAGGTTCCATTGCAATGGTATAATGTAAAATCATCGCTTTGACGGTTTTCGCGCCATAAAAAAATAATCGCCCCATATTGGAAGAATCGCTCCACTAAAGTAATTATATCGGGCCATACACGAAAAAAAACTTATACAAGCAGTGTTATTCACAGGTTTGGATAGCGACATTCAAGATTTGGGTAATGAGATTCTAATATTAGGTAAAGACCAGTGCCCGTTTTAAAATCGATCGATATTGCCTGCTTGCCACAGGGCAGGTGGACCATGCCATATTATACCTTGCAGGGCTGCCATAATAAAATTATGAAAAAGCCTGAGATTTTTGAAAATGCTGAAATTGAGCATGCGGAGCGACAATAGCGACAATTTCTGCAATTGTCGCTCCGCTGAAATTGAGCGCTGAGCGACAATTTCTGCTGAAATTGAGTGCGCGGAGCGACAATTTCAAAAGCGTACATATTGGTACCAGGGAGTACGTTATAGGGAGGAGAAACGGGCTCGTTTTCCCGATTTATGTTGTTGCGCATGTGTTTCACTACTCCGTGAAACTGACTACTTCCGGTTGTTTCGCGAGTGTGTGAAAAACAGCAAATTCTTATAAATTATTACACTTACAAACTCAATAAAGGTGCTTAATGTAAACATAAGTATTATTTATTCACACTGTGTCCTCTGATACAGAGCGTGTATTTGTTTGCATGTTTAAAAGCATATTTTACCAGACGGTTCCATGTAACAAAGATGGCGCCACTCTGCGCCAAATAAAAAATGGTGACAGTCTATAGCTATTGCAAACAAGATACGAGACTACGGGTTATTTAGGCATTAATAATAACAAAAAGTGAATAGTAAACATATTTATCTTTGTCAAGAAGGCATTTTCATGGTGGTGATTATAAGACAAAGCCTAAAAAGAGGTGATGAAAATGTGCCTTTTGAGATATCAGCTAAATTTTTAATTTTATAGAATTAAAAATGGTGTGGAGCTATTTCAAACAAGATGCGAAATATGGGTTATATTAGGCATTAATAATAACAAAAAGTGAATAGTAGACATATTTATCTTTGTCAAGAATGTAATTTCATGATGTTGATTGTAACAGAAAGCCGTAAAAAGGGGCTGTAAAAACTGCCTAATTTGAGATGTTGGCTGAAATTTTAACTTTTCAAATGTAACGCGCTTACAATCGATTTACCTGTATCGATAAAATAGTAAATGGCGGTGTTCTAGCGCGACAACATAAATCGATAAACTAGAGCGTTTATGAACCCGTTTCTCTTCCCTATGACGTACTCCCTGTTGGTACGCGGCCGACAAAGAAGACAAAATACTATTGAATGTATAATAGATTACATTTTATGCGGGCATTTGTTGATTTACATATATACATAGTTTTTTTTGCTACCGTATCATCCCTTATTTGTAGATAGTTTTATCTTTATACGTTTACATTATTTTTAATTACTACTTCATTCCTCATCGGTTTTTGCGCACAATATGACCTATTTATGTGTCGACGTGCCGTAAAACACCATTCATTCATATAATAAAAGCACAGCATACATGACAAATAAACATCAAGAGAATAATTGGTAGCTAAATTTAATTTTCATACTTCAGGGACACACATACCGTAGCAAAAGAACCAATTTTAGAGCGATATGCACTTAAATCAACCATTACTCTTTATTTTGCAAATGTTTTGAAAATGGCAGATTTTTGATAAACAGGAAATGCTTAAGTCATGAGGTTGTATTGAAACAATCAAAATTGTCGATTCGCCAACCCACGCTATTGACTTGTTACCGGCTTACTTTATACCGCGCATCCAATGCCAAAAACCAATACCTAGGTGCAAAAATGATGTTAAATAAATTTTACGGATTTTTCGTCGAAAAAGCCGGTAATTTTGACTAATTTCGACTGAAAAGCCGGTAAGCCGGTAATTGCACAAAAAAGCCGGCAATTACCGGCGCAAAACCTGAGAAATGGCAGCCCTGACCTTGTGAACACTTTAGCACCTTCATTTATTATTTGGTCTTTACCAAACTTACACTGATTGTTATTATCGATGAAAACTGGGACAAGTCCGAAAACTTTCAGCCGGCGGTCAACATATGGAAGGATTTGTTTCCGATCATTTAAAATAGAATGGCTGCATGGAATGACTTCATATTTTGAACGCCCATATCTCAGCCATGATCGTATACCTAAGGCTAATGCCAGAGTTATGGCCCTTTGATATTTGAAGATTTGCAGTTTCCTGTAATTTAATTTTAAAAGAGAAAGCATTCGTGGATTTACTTCATATTTGGGGATAGATCTAATGTTTATCCCCAATATATTTCGTCCAAGTTTGATTACCAGCCGGATTGCATGTATAATGCTGGAGTTATGGCCCTTTGATTTCAGAAAATGGACACTTTTTGTGGTTTCTGCTCAAGCAATCTTAATAAAACAATGCATGCCAGATCACAACTGGCTATTCCAGATCACAACTTGCTATTAATGCAACACAAATTTGGCACAATGATTATGGCAACACTATCTATGATCTATCCAGGTTTGATAACCAGCCAAATCGCACATATAATGCCAGAGTCATGGCCCTTTGATTTTTAACAATTGAAGACTTTTGCCTTGCCCACTCAATAACTTTAACATTTATATTCCAAACTTGATGAAACTTGGGGACAATGTTTACGGCAACACTATCTCATCCAGGCTTGATAACCAGCCAGATAACACCTATAATGCTGGAGTTATGGCTCTTTGATTTAGTGCTGAAGTGACCTGATACATGAACCTTCTCTTTGCTTCATTTTGATCATGTTTATTATAAAGCTTAATGTGTTGATGGTGATGATATTTGATATATGAATACAATAACAGCTTGTAATCATTGAATGCGTTTTGTTTAACAGATGAAGACGATGCATACTTTTTCATCAGATGAGGATTTATAGTATTTATTTCGTTTGAACGGAGTGAATAAGACATAAATTATTTTCTCTCATTGGGTAAGCAAAGTTATATAAATGCATCATCTGCTTGTATTTCATACATGCGCAGATATAACGGTCACTTCACGTGATGTATCACGTGGTGTTTGAATTCTGTTCTTTCTAGTTCTGGACGACGGCGGGTTAACACGTCTAAGCGTTTAGTTAAATTTGGGCGTTTTTTTCATAATGGCGGGCATTGACAACAAATTAGATGAAATCTTTTCTAAGTTAGCGAGTCAAAAAGATGATTTATACTGTATCGGCATACAATGGTATAAGTTCATATAGAATAGTATGAAGATATTCGTGCAGGGGTGTAGTGAAAGCAGCGAGCGTTTCAGTGTTGGTATGTGAATGTAGCGAGAAAAACGTGCTTACATGATAACGCACGTGGAACACAATAAGTAAAAGATAAGTATTGCTATCTGAACGTATTTATTTTTCAGTACACGAGTAAACATTTACTGTTGCTCAAAAATGTAATAATTCTACTGAGAAAATTAAGTCGGACAATGCGAAATTCAGTTGTCTATTGTTTTAACAACCTTTTCTTAAATGTTGCTATGTGCAATACTTTCAGTATTGCCATCAGAAATTATACATCTCTCTGCACGTGGTTGTATGATTGAGTCTGTGTATGTGTTATATAAATCACTTTGATTACACAGATGCTGTTTGTACTGAATATATATGTGTGCTATTATTTGGCTAATATACACAACCTAAAGTTTCAAATGAAGGTTTTAAAAGCACGTTTATGTCAAATTCATCAGAATGAGTCCACATGCAACTTCAGTGTTGTCAGGGGACCTACCGGTAGATGCATTTTTGCATTTCACGTATTTTGTGTTTTACATTGTCTTGTGAGTGGTTTTGTGTTAAAAATTGCAATAGAACAAATGTTCGACATTATGTACTATACAGGTTCCATGTGGTTGCTCTTATAAGCATCAACCTGACAATAGTATAACGAAGTAATGCGTAACAAAGAGAACGAGTGATATATTTTCTATTTTGTGGAAATTATTGTGCTTTCATGATTGTAACAGGGTACTGTGTATTTGATCGCTTGATAATAGACATTTGATCATTTCAGAAATTTGTGATATGATGAATCGAAGTTCTGGTGTTGTTTGGAAAAGAAGAAGAATTGGGTTGCTGAAAGGTAAGTATTACACAGATTGAGATTATACACAGTATTACACCGACTGAGATTATACACAGTATTACACCGATTGAGATTATACACAGTATTACACCGATTGAGATTATACACAATATTACACCGATTGAGATTATACACAGTATATCTTTTTTGGCATGTTGGTATAAATGGGTAGTATGCTTCATGCCTAGAGATTTCTGTCCTGCACGGTTATACATCTTGTATAGGACATTTATGGTATGACTCATTTAGGACGATTGCTGACTCTGTCATATAAGTATTGTATGCTTCTTGACTAACAATTTCCGTGCTGCACAGGTTGTACTTCTGGTATGGTGGTATATATATATTAGACAAATTATGAAGATTGTCGAGTTGTATTAGGCAAAAAAAAAAATTAGTGTGTTTCCTATTGCATGCTCTAAAAAATTAGGGTCGGTAGGTAGGCATTTTCTTTTTTTTTTCTTTTTTTTTTTTGGAGCAAGATATTGTGAGATTCTACATGTATTTATCTCATAAACCCCATACAAGTTGATGATACAACTGAACGTTTCTCTGTGATGTCAGTTTACCTCGATATATTGTGATAAATCATTGTTCAGAGCAAATTTAAATTGTTCTTTTTTTTAAATTTTTTAAAAAATATTTAATTTTTCTTTTTTTTATTAAAAGTTTTAGGGTCGGCCCCATAAAAATAGGGTTGGTCGTGCCACCGGAAACACAGGTATTATTTTTTTTGGCCTTAGGGAAGGTCGCATAATAGATTGTCCTTTTGGGTAATGTTACCTAATGGTGAACACGGGAAGTTGGTTATAAACTTCGACTGTTATACTATAAATTCGACTGAAATGATTTACACAATCAATTCAACTCAAATGATTTACACTATAAATTCGACTGAAATGATTTACACAATAAATTCGACTCAAATGTAAACACAATCTAAATTAAGAATGCAAAGTTTTAGATCAAGAGCGGTTTTTCAAGCAGCTTGCTATGTGACCGTTTGTTGGCCGTTTGTTTTAAAAACCGGTATTGGAAGTCCAAGAATGATAAGGACAACGATCCGATGCAAGGTGGGCTATCGTGATTGCTGGACAGATAATACAAGGTGTCCGTCTTGGCTGACAGCCATATTAATGTGTTGTATGTATTTGATGTACGAGATGCTGAATTTGCACTAAGTTGAATATAAATAGAAACTGATTAAAACCGTGATTATCAGTGCCGTATAGAAATAACATATTCAAAATTAATGTGCGTATATAGAACATTGCTATAGGCGTTACTGATTTAATAATTCCTAGACATGATATAAGGGGTCTGTTCCGGTCGAAAAGCCATGCAAATAACAATATGGTGTATATATTTGAAGATGAGATGCTCGGTTTTTTGAAGTTGAATATAAATAGAAAATGCTTAAAATTGTTATAAGCATGAATGTTTTTATAATTGTTAGATGGATGATATAAGCTGCTTGTTACGACGAACAAGAAAAGTATGAGGCCAACATTTGTTTGTGGTGTCTCGTTGTGCAATCCTTTGCGCATTGGAGAAAAGACTGCCCATCGTCAGCAACATGTATTCAAGCATTGGTAGAGTTCACAAAGAAAGAACCAGTTTTCACTTTTTTAAGTGTTACTGTTTGGGAATACTTGCAGTACAAGGTAACTTCAGTAAACGTCGTAGGCCGTCATAATACGTGTTATGGCCGACAGGCTGTCATAATACTTTGGAGAGTGGGTACAGCTATGTGCAACGCTCTGGTTGTGGGGTTGGGTTTTGTGATTATTTTGTTTTTTGACCGGGTGTTTGGGAAAACTTGCAGTACGAATTACGTCAGTATGCATCGTAGACCGACGGGCTGTCATAATACGTTTTGTGGTCGACGGGCCGTCATAATACGTTGGCTAGTGGATACAGCTATGCGCAACGCTCTGGTTGCGGGGTTGGGTTTGTGATTATTTTTTTTTATTATTAATTATTTTTTTTGGACTGGCAGTTTGGGAAAACTTGCAGTACGAATTACGTCAGTATGCATCGTAGGCCGATGGGCCGTCATAATACGTTTTATGGCCGACGGGCCGTCATAATACATTGGCTATTTGATACAGACACACAGCTATGATTGGGGCTGGTTTTATGTTTTTGCTGTTTTTTGACTGGCTGTTTGAGTAAATTTGGCGCACAAATTACGTCAGTATACTGCAAAGGCGGTCATAATACGTTGGATAGTGGATACAGATACATCGCTCTGACTGGGCTTTTGTTTTTATGATTTTTTGTCCGGTTGTTTGGAAAAAATTGCAGCACAAGGTACTTAAGAAAGCAGAAGGGCCGTCAGAATACGTTTTATGGCCGAAAGGGTTGTCATAATTGTTGAATAGTGATTACAGACACAACGTTCTGATTGGGGTTTGATTTTTATGGTTTTTGACCAACGGAGCTCAGTATATGTTTAATGGCTGACGTTTTATGGTCGATGGGCCATCACAATACGTGTGTATTGTCTGGAGGCTGGACATTATAGTCAAATATATAGTTGAAAAATACGTTTGGTGTTTTGCAACTTTATTACACATTCTAATAAATGACGCTTTTTCGTTAACCCTTTTATGTTGAAGGTTTGCCAAAATACATGTTTGTTTGTTTTGTTATTTTGTTACTAGGTTTAATGCAAAAATATAGTTAATTATTCAACTGGGTGACGGATCGTCAAAGTACATGTTTTGGTTTTCAAAGTTAAAATTTTAATTCTATGGGGGATACTTATACAAACTAATGTGTTCATATTATATACAGTATATAACAGAGGTGTTTGTTTTTGTCTTGTCTTTTTACATGCGATTAAGATAAAAGTTATATAAATGCGTCGTCTACTTGTATTTCATACATGCGCAGATGTAACGGTCAGTTCACGTGATGTATCACGTGGTGTTTGAATTCTGGTCATTCAAGTTCTGGACGACGGCGAGTTAACACGTCTTATCGTATAGTTAAATTTTATGATGTTAGAATAGGAACGTTTGTGTGGTTTTAAAGTATTTATTTTGATATTATGTCTTGTTTACGAGAAATTCGTCGGTCGCTGCAGACACTTGTGTAAATTATTATTTGACAAAGATAAATTGAGTACTATTTTAGCGTTTTCGTTGTTTTTATAAGTTTGCTTAGGTACAGTGAGAGAACAAGGAGTTTTTGCCGAATTTTCAAAATGACAAATAACTTCCAAATATGTGTTCAAAATAGAAACCTAGGTAAATCGGGCATGTAGATAATTTTTGTATCGCATTTCGAAGAAAAAAGTGACAAAGGTGTTGCTTTTCCGGCAGTGGCGAATGCATCAATGTTCAAGTTTTGCGTTTAGGTCATTTTCTCACAAACTATGTGCTAGACCTTTCAAACTTTGCTTATAGTTGTATCTTGGTTGGTACATCGCAACTTGACGAAGAAAATGTGGAAGTGACCTTGACCCTCCAAGCAAAGGGCAGATAACTTAATAATTTTTACGTTCAACTTTTGCGTTTAGGTCACTTTTTCACAAACTATACACTAGACCTTTCAAACTTTGTTTATAGTTGTATCTTGGGTGGTACATTGCAACCTGACAAAGCAAATGTGGAAGTGACCTTGACCCTCCAAGCAAAGGGAAGATAACTCAATAATTTTTACCTTCAACTTTTGCGTTGAGGTCAATTTCTTTCGAACTTTATGCACTACACCTTTCAAACTTTGCTTATAGTTGTATCTTGAGTATTGCATTGCAACCTGACAAAGCAAATGTGGATGTCGCAGCGGTTTTTTCACCATTTTGGGAATGGGTCCGTGGCCCGTCAAATTGGGAAAAAACATGCGATTTTTCTCAAAATGTTGTTTTTGTATTTTGTGAAATATTACATATTTATTGATGATTTATATAATAAAATATTTTCACAACTGTAATGTTTTAAGTCACTGTGTTGTTACAGGATAATTTCCCTGTTTTTGTTGTCTCTGAAAATGTTAACAATGCTGTTAAGTTCATTGTCATTTAGGGTTGCACCAGATTCTCTGCATATTTTCATGACCGAGGAAAGAGTTTCCTGGCCCAGACGATTTCTGTTATTCGTCCTTTATTTAATATTAACCCATCGCTCACTGAGGCGCTTGTTACATAGTAGAATGTACTAACGGTAAAGCGTTTCGATAACATACAAGCGGTAAAGCGTTTCTGCAACGCATAAACAACATGGCGTCGTCCTCGGGTGACGAGGCTGTGTTTTGCGTTTCAATTTACACAGAAAAGCAGAAGAAACATACAACCCTGGTAAAAAACTTTATTAAGAAGATTAATCTAAAACAGAACTGGGAAGATCTATTACATCTGTGTATTGAGAATATCCCAGGAGAAAGA
Source organism: Cyrtodaria siliqua (assembly GCA_037043455.1). NCBI lineage: Eukaryota > Metazoa > Mollusca > Bivalvia > Adapedonta > Hiatellidae > Cyrtodaria > Cyrtodaria siliqua. The sequence goes on along the minus strand of JAWPHD010019560.1, from coordinate 7,853 downwards.
TTGACGGAAAAACAACTTCGTTTTGAAATATTTTAGTTGGAAATTGGGAAAAATAGTCAATTTTTAGCTCTACTGGCCAAGGGCCAGCAGAGCTTATGGGATGGTGTGTTGTCCGTCTTCCGTCGTCCGTCCGTCGTCCGTCCGTTAACTTTCCTTCAAACGACTTCTCCTCAGAAACCGCTTGGCTAATTTTGACCAAACTTCATATGGATGGTCCTTAGATGAATGCTTTTTAGATTTGTTAAAATTAGGTCAGCGCTACATCCAAGATGGCTGCCATTACCATATATGGTCGAAACCTTAAAAAATCTTCTTCTCCAGAACCGCTGGACAGATTTCAACAGTTTTTCTTTTAAAATGAACGCCAATGCCCAGACTATCAAGTTTGGTCAAATAAAGTCCGCGGGGTCAAAAATGGCTGTGCCCCGGGGGTCCAAAGTTTGTATATTGAGGTTTTGCATGTTTTTCATGTAGACATATAGGAAAAAACTTTAAAAAATCTTCTTCTCTGAAATCACAAGGCACAGAGCTCTCATGTATTACATGTAGCATCAGCTTATGGTCCTCTACTAAGTTTGTTCAAATGGTGACCCTGGGGTCAAATTTGTCCCCGCCCCGGGGGTCACAGTTTTACATAGACTTATATAGGATTTTGGATTTTTTAAAAAAAAATCTTCTTCTCGGAAACTACAACAGCCAGAGGTTTGATATTTTGCATTTACTATAAGCTTATGGTCCTTTACCAAGTTTGTTCAAATGGACTCGGGTCACATTTGGCCCCGCCCCAAGGGACACATGTTTTACATAGACATGTATAGGGAAAAACTTAAAAAATCTTCTTCTCTGAAACTGCAAGAGCCAGAGGTTTAATATTTTGCATTTGCTATAAGCTTGTGGTCCTCTACCAAGTTTGTTCAAATGGTGACCTTTTATGTCACTTTCTCACAAACTTTATGCATTACACCTTTCAAACTTCACTTATAGTTGTTTCTTGGGTAGTAGTGCTACACAATGTGTCAAAAAGCAAATGTGGATGTGACCTTCACCATCCAAGCAAAGGGCAAATAACTTTAATTCTATTTTGACATAGTTGTGTCTTGAGTCTTTTTGGACGAATGGATTTCATCTATGACCTTGACCTACTTTTTGGAGCTGATGATTTTTTTTTATAGAATGGCATTTTTAAACAAATGCACTGAATTGTCATCTCAGCAAACTGTAAACTCCATTATTTTTAGTTGTTCAAGTGTTTACAAACTTCCATTAAAGCATCATTTATCTTTTATTTTTAAGTCCCGTCCTCATTAGGCGAGATATGTGAATCTGCGAATTTCTTGTTAGCTCTACTGATCAGAGATCAGCAGAGCTTATGCCGTGGTGCGGTGTCCGTCGTCCGTCTGTCCGTCTGTCCGTAAACTTTTATTTGTAGCGACTTCACAGCTTAAACTACTGGATGGATATTCATGAAACTTTACAGAAATGTTGCCCATAAAGTCTAGTTGATCCTAGCCAAAATTCATGTTGATGTGAAATCCAAGATGGCCGCCAAAGCTAAAAATAGAGTTTTAAAATACAAGTTTGTAGCGACTTCTTCTTGAAAACTATGAGTGATATTGATATGGGACTTTTTCTAAAATGATCAGCATGACATGATGTTGATCCTAGTCAAAAATCGTTTTGATTCAACGTTAAACATGGCTGCCAGCGGCCATCTTTGTTTACATAGAGTTATATAGTAAAAACTTGTAGCGACTACTTCTCTGAAACTACTTGGCGGATTGTCATGAAACTTTACAGGAATGTTGCTCTTGATGTCTAATTGATCCTAGAAAAATTTCAGGTCGGCCGGAAATTCAAGATGGCCGTCACAGCTAAAAATAGATTTTTAAAAAATAAGTTTGAAGCGACTACTTCTTGATAACTATAAGTGATATTGATATGGGACTTTTTCTAAAATGATCAGCATTACATGATGTTGATCCTAGTCAAAAATCGTTTTGATTCAACGTTAAACATGGCTGCCAGCGGCCATCTTTGTTTACATAGAGTTATATAGTAAAAACTTGTAGCGACTACTTCTCTGAAACTACTTGGCGGATTGTCATGAAACTTTACAAGAATGTTGCTCTTGATGTCTTATTGATCCTATCAAAATTTCAGGTCGGCCGGAAATTCAAGATGGCCGTCACAGCTAAAATTAGATTTTTAAAAAATAAGTTTGTAGCGACTACTTCTTGAAAACTATAAGTGATATTGATATGGGACTTTTTCTAAAATGATCAGCATGACATGATGTAGATCCTTGTGGAAAATTATTTTGATTCGACGTTAAACATGGCTGCCAGTGGCCATCTTTGGTTACATAGAGTTATATAGTAAAAACTTGTAGCGACTACTTCTCTGAAACTACTTGACGGATGTTCATGAAACTTCACAGGAATGTTGCTCTTGATGTCTAGTTGATCCTAGAAAAATTTCAGGTCAGCCGGAAATTCAAGATGGCCGCCACAGCTAAAATAGATTTAAAATAAATAAGTTTGTAGCGACTACTTCTTCAAAACAATAAGAGATATTGATATGGGACTTTTTCTAAAATGATCAGTATGACATGATGTTGGTCCTTGTCGAAAATCGTTTTGATTTGACCTTAAACATGGCTGCTTTGTTTACATAGAGTTATATAATGAAAACTTGTAGCGACTACTTCTTTGAAACTACCTGACGGATTTTCATGAAACTTCACAGGAATGTTGCTCTTAATGTCTTATTGATCTTAGCAAAATTTCAGGTCGGCCGGAAATTCAAGATGGCCGCCACGGTTAAAAATAGATTTTCAAAAAACAAGTCTGTAGCGACTACTTCCTGAAATCAAAATCAATCAGTAGAGCTTTAAGGTCATTGACCTCTTGTTTTAAAAGTTGTAGACAAGAAATGTTCAAAGCCAAGTAAAGGTTCACTCTTTCTTTTTATCTATTTAATACTGAAAAAAGCATGGAAAAGACTCCAATTGGCCAGTGTCCTAATAGTCCCCTGGCAGAGGGGTCTAATGCTGAAGCTCGCAGTATCATCTGAATCCCACTGCTACCACATAAGTTTGAGTCTCAGAGGAGGTTTATTATTTTATGTGGGAAAAGCAGCCTCATGGCCATGATGGTAAAGACGCTGCATTTGAAACCTTCTTGCCTCTCACCGCTACAGGCTCAAACCCAGTGGGAGCTCAGCTTGTCAAGTAATAAAGAGTGGATTTTTACTGATGGCGGGAGGTGTATAGTACTGGTTGTATGCAGGAAAAATGGGTGCTCTGCCTCCACCACACAGAAATCGATCATCATATATAGCCTAAAATGTGTTGAAAATGACGTTAAACACCATTCAATCAACCAGTTATGCGGGAATGTTTGCAATTTTCTTGCAGAAGTTCTATTGTTCAGTTCATGTGTCTGGGTTGAGGTACATGCATCCAAGGTCTTCCTCCACCTTTAAAATATCTGTCCTATTATACTCCTTATATATATGATCTAATTGCTGTATAAAACCCAATTAAAAAAAAGCAAGGCAATGAGTTCAGACAAATTTTAAAATTAAGATGTGTTGAAAATCACAATGAAAACAAAGCACCATTTATTTATTTGAAGAATCGCTTTAATTTTTGTTCAGACTCCAGCATATACAGATTTCTGTCCAGGGATTTATCTGTTCTAATCTACATGTGGCGGTCAGAACCCCTTGCCCATCTCTGTAAATCTGCCAATGACAAGATCCAGTGATTTATATCAACCACAGCTTTCTCAATGATAAAATTAGTAAAACATGCCCTTTACATTAGAAGTGAAGATGTAGTGCAATTTCATATTCATAGTTGTTTTTGTCACGCCTTTTCGAAGAAAAAAACAGACACCGGTGTTGCTTTTCCGGTGGCGGTGGCAGTGTCAACATTTAAGTTTTGCATTTAGGTCATTTTCTCACAAACTGTGTACACTAGACCATTCAAACTTTGCTTATATCCTGATGTGACAAAGCAAATGTGGAAGCGACCTTGACCCTCCAAGCAAAGGGCAGATAACTTAATAATTTTTAGGTTCAACTTTTGCGTTTAGGTCACTTTTTCACAAACTGTATGCACTACACATTTCAAACTTTGTTTATAGTTGTATCTAGGGTGGTACATCACAATGTGATAAAGCATATGTGGATGTGACCTTGACCCTCCAAGCAAAGGGCAGATAATCTTATAATTTTTACCTTCAACTTTGGCGTTTAGGTCACTTTTTCACAAACTGTATGCACTAGACCTTTCAAACTTTGCTTATAGTTTTATCTTGAGTGGTACATTGCAACGTGACAAGCAAATGTGGATGTGACCTTCACCATCCAAGCAAAGGGCAAATAACTTTGTTACATCAACATTACTTTCTCATGAACTATAATTATGCACTAGATGTTTTAAACCTTAATCTTAATTTATAGCTTAATCTTTGGAAGAAAAAATATTCTATTTTGACATAGTTGTGTCTTGGGTAGTGCATCTATTTGGATGCATGGATTTCATCTGTGACTTTGACCTACTTTTTGAAGCTGATGTTTTTTAGCTCTACTGGCCAAGGGCCTTCATTTTTCATTCGATTTTTACCAAATTTTAACAGATTGTTAATATCAAGGAAAGCTCCGACAAGTTCGAAAACCAGCCAGATCGGCCAGTAACAGTGGAGTTATGGCCCTTGATTTGGTTAAAAATGTTATATTTTGCCTCGTTAATAAGATGGGGCTTTCATTTTTCATCTGGTCTTTACCAAACTTTACCAGATGTTTTGCCTTTTTTTTGAGATCACCTGAGCCGAAGGCTTAAGGTGATCTATTGGGATCACTCTGCGTCCGTCGTCCGTCCGTCGTCGTCGTTAACTTTTCTTCAAACACTTCTCCTCAGAAACCGCTTGGCTAATTTTGCCCAAACTTCACATTGATGATCCTTAGATGAATGCTTTTTAGATTTGTTAAAATAGGTCAGCGCGACATCCAAGATGGCCGCCATTACTATATATGGTTGAAACCTTAAAAAATCTTCTTCTCCAGAACCGCTGGACAGATTTCAACAGTTTTTCTTTTAAAATGATCGTCAACGCCTAGACTATCAAGTAAGTTCAAATGAAGTCCCCGGGGTCATAAATGGTCATTCCCCGGGAATCCAAAGTTTGTATATTGAGATTTTGCATGTTTTTCAAATAGACATATAGGAAAAAACGTTAAAAAATCTTCTTGTCCTAAACCATAAGGCACAGAGCTCTCATGTATTACGTGTAGCATCAGTTTATGGTCCTCTACTAAGTTTGTTGAAATAGTGACCCTGGGGTCAAATTTGTCCCCGCTCCGGGGGTCACAGTTTAAAAAACCTTCTTCTCGGAAACTACAAGAGCCAGAGGTTTGATATTTTGCATTTACTATAAGCTTATGGTCCTTTACCGAGTTTGTTCAAATGGTGACCCTCGGGTCACATTTGGCCCCCCCACCCCAAGGGTCACGTTTTACATAGACATGTATAGGGAAAAACTTAAAAAATCTTCTTCTCTGAAACTGCAGAAGCCAGAGGTTTAATATTTTGCATTTGCTATAAGCTTATGGTCCTCTACGAAGTTTGTTCAAATAGTGACCCAGGGGTCACATTTGGCCCCGCCCCGGGTGTCACAATTTTACATAGGCTTGTATAGGGAAAAACTGGAAAAAATCATCTCTGGAACCACATGGCACGGAGCTCTCATGTATTACATGTAGCATCAGCTTATGGTCCTCTACTTAGTTTGTTCAAATGGTGACCTTGGGGTCAAATTTGTCCTCGTCCTAGGGGTCACAGTTTTACATAGACAGATAGGATTTTTTTTTTTTTAAATCTTCTCGGAAACTACAAGAGCCAGAGGTTTGATATTTTGCATTTACTATAAGGTTATGGTCCTTTACCGAGTTTGTTCAAATGGTGACCCTCGGGTCATATTTGGCCCTGCCCCAAGGGTCACATGTTTTACATAGACATGTATAGGGAAAAACTTAAAAAAACTTCTTCTCTGAAAATGCAGGAGCCAGAGGTTTAATATTTTGCATTTGCTATAAGCTTATGGTCCTCTACCAAATTTGTTCAAATGGTGACCCTGGGATCACAGTTTTACATAGGCTTGTATAGAGAAAAAGTGAAAAAATCTTCTCTGGAACTGCAAGAGCCAGAGGTTTAATATTTTGCGTTTGCTATAAGCTCATGGTCCTCTACCAATTTTGTTCAAATGGTCACCCTGGGGTCACATTTGGCCCCACCCTGGGGTCACAGTTTTACATAGGCTTGTATAGAGAAAAAGTGAAAAAATCTTCTTCTCTGGAACTGCAAGAGCCAGAGGTTTAATATTTTGCATTTGCTATAAGCTTATGGTCCTCTACCAAGTTTGTTCAAATGGTGACCCTGGTGTCAAACTTGGCCGCGCCCCGGGGATCACAGTTTTATATAGACATAATATGTTTATAGGAAAAAAACAATCTTCTCTGAAACTGCAAGAGCCAGAGGTTTAATATTTTGCATTTACTATAAGATTATGGTCCTCTACCAAGTTTGTTCAAATGGTGACCCTTGGGTTAAATTTGACCCCACTCCGTCGGTCATAGTTTTACATAGACTTATATAGGAAACACATTAAAGTTGTCTTCTCTGGACTTACAAGAGCCAGAGGTTTAATATTTTGCATTTACTATACTCTTATGGTCCTTTACCAATTTTGTTCAAATGGTGACCCTGGGTTCACATTTGGCCCCGTCCCAGGGGTCGGGTTTTACATAGACTTGTATTGGGAAAAACTTTAAAACCTTCTTCTCTGAAACCACAAAGCACACAGCTCTCATATATTACATGTAGCCCTGGGGTCACATTTGGCTCTGCCCAAGGTGTTACTCTCTAGCACCTTCATTTTGTATTTGATCTTTACCAAACTTTGTCAGTGTCTTAAACTGTCTATATCGATGCTGTGTCTTAAACTGTCTATATCAATGTTGTTATACACAACAGAGCCCACATTTCTTGAACAATCTTAACCAAACATACACAGATTTTATATGACCATAAGATTTCGAAGAAGTTCGATAATGTGCCAGTACTCAGGTGATAGCTTTAGGGCCATCTTGGCCCTCTTGTTAACTAAATCAAGGGCCATAACTCCGCTGTTACTGGTCGGATCTGGCTGGTTTTTGAACTTGTCCGAGCTTTGATTGATATTAACGACCTGTTAACGTTTGGTTAAGATCGGATGAAAAATGAAGGCCCTATCATCTTAACGAGACAAAAGTTAACGACGGACTGACGAACGACGGACGGACGGACAACTCGCTATTCCATAAGCTATGCTGGCTCTTGGCCAGTAGAGCAAGGGCAAGCAGAGCTAAAAAACTAAAAAAAAATCCGAAAAAATGGCCAATTGAGAATTGTTTACGTCAACATTTTGTAAGTAGGGCGGGCGAGGTTAAAGTCTAAAATGTATAATTAGGAACACTGTTACATCACTAACATAAGGGGTTTATCAGTACAACACAGTACATTATGTAGGGGTGTGGGGGGGGGGGGGGGGGGGGGGGGTGAAATTGAGCTTAGGAATTTTTTAAATAATTGGGAAAAAAAGACACTACTTTGTATTTGTTTTTCGACCCCGTGGGACACCTAGAAAAAGCCTGCCAGATAAAGGTCATCAAATCACATGCCCCTAGCCTGCGGGCTACCAAAAGTTGATGTCCGGGCTACCAGAAATTTCTATCGAGAACCAGTCGGGCTACTACGTACTATTTACATGTGCCCATCAAAACCAGATTTTAGCTCTAATCAAAACCATTGT
>JAWPHD010019559.1:0-35193 GCA_037043455.1 Cyrtodaria siliqua | reverse complement strand
GCCTTTTGCCTTTAATTGGGGCAAAAAATCCATAAACGGGGAATGAAATTTCCAAGGTAAGTCTGCATGACTTTAAAAGAAGATGGGGAAAATGCCTTATACAGGCCGCTGCAAAGAAGGGTATAATGGCCGTGACCTATCAGGGTTCTGGAAATATTATGAAAATCCACTTGCCCAGGGCAAGTGGATTTTCAAAAGTCACTTGCCCTGCTCATAATGTCACTTGCCCCACATTTAAGAACACTTAATTGCCCCAAAAATTGGCACCGTACCATATTCGTGTTAAGCAGGACGGACCGCCGCATAATTTGGACCATTATACTTAGTCAGAAAAGGAAGGGAAAATGTATTTTATGAATTAGTTAATACATTGTATTTATTCATATAAAAAAATCAAATGGTTGCATTTTCTTCTTTTGTGTCTATTACATCTTTGTGTTACTTAAATCATAAAATGATGAGACAGTATACAAACTCATTTTATTCCGCCCTCCCATCCCACCAATCACCACACACACAACCCCATCATTTTTGATGACCATCAAAAAAAATGCTTGGCGGCTAGTGTATGGAACTTTTAATGTCACAGTGTGTACAATTAACCAGTTGTCAGGAAAAAAAGAATCTATTGTATTCATTTAAATGTGCGACAAGCAAAGAAACAAGACAAAAACGTTATTAAAAATATTCACTTGGCCCCCAATTTTTGCAACCATGGTAACGTTCCTACGGCTTTGTATTTTAACTAAAGGGAATTAGATGAAAGCAAGAGGCATGAATAGAGGTTCCCTAGGAATTGTTTAAGAAGTAGTAGCAGTAACCTTATTATAACCTCAAAAGCGAAAGTTCAGAACTTGAGAATTGTTCTGAAATCGCGAAAACCCATGACATGCGCATATCGCTAAGTTATGCAACTTATTTGTGTAGTATGCACTTCCATATACGTTTAATTACAGACTGTATCAATGAAATACACCAAATACCTCATAAAAGCGCATTGATAAACGAGTGCTTCGAGTTAAGGAAATGTATTTTCGTTACGAAAAAATCTTCGGTAAAATTATCTTAACAAAAACATAACGTCACGTGGGTCTGTCAATCATTATTTTGACACATTAACTTTGCAAATTAAGAAAGAGGTTTCTGATTTGATTGGTGACGTTCAGAGATTATTTGGAAACAATTTCTGAAAGTAGCTGTTTATGGTTGGAAGGTCACGGACATAATTGCCGTGATTTCATTTTCCGATGGACACACGTCTGACGGTCGTGTCAGGATAAATTGTGATACGGTGTTGTTTTCAAATGGTGTGAAATGCGCCTGGGGTTAATTAGTTGTTTACTGAAATAATGCCACAAATTAAGCTGCCTGGGGCGAGATTGTTGATTGTACCGAAAGTTGTTTGATCTTATTAACAATCGCTAGCGGCGAAAAACAGCGGCCAGTTTTATTCAGTTATCAAATTGAAATTCTGATATGGCTAGTTTGCCGCTTGATTTGTTCTGGAATGGAAATGTCCGCCGGGCAAGTGGCGGGCATCCAGATTTGCGAAGGTCACTTGCCCGCACCCAAAATCCACTTGCCCGGGGCGTCGGGCAACCGTATTTCCGGAACACTGCCTATAAATGGATTGACTATGACCTAGTCACAAAGCTGTTGTCTTGCAATATTTACAAGCAGTACAGTCATATAAGAAATGCAACCTCAGCTATAGATAGAGACGGATTATGAAGTTTCCCCTCAGACATGCCTTCACCAGGGAGCAAACCCACGCTGGTCAGATGTCTGTCTATAGCTCCAAAGCCAAGGCCTTATCCATGGAGCTACCAAGCCATGATATTTTGGTATCATTTTATTTTGCCGCAAAAGGAGGACTAGTTGGTTTTAAGAAGGGCTAGTAAAAATAAGAAGGCACTAGCCATGTAGGCTAGTAGTCATAAACAATCAGTGTCTAACCCTGCTTACCCGAAGTCGTTTCTGTACATCCTGCGACAGCACAGATTTTTGAGCAGCATAATGACTATCTTGCTTTTCTTTTTGAATCCTTGCTTTGGCTCTGAAGTAATGAGATGAGAAATAATCAAAAGTACAACACATGTTGCCGAAACATTATTACATGTATGTGAATTTCAGACATTATAATTATATCCTTTTAAAAAGCATTAAAAATCATCTGAATCTGTCGAGTTTCATATTTTAAAATATTCTCTTCCCATGGTAGGTTAAATTGGTTAATAGTGAGGTTTGCTTACTGCATTGAGGAGGAAAGGTGGTGAGGTTTGGTTACTGGAATAGCCTTGAGAAGGAAAGGTGGTGAGGTTTGGTTACTGGTATAGCCTTGATGAGGAAAGGTGATGGGGTTTGGTTACTGGAATAGCCTTGAGAAGGAAAGGTGGTGAGGTTTGGTTACTGGAATAGCCTTCAGGAATAGCCTTCAGAACGAAAGGTGATCTTAGGTGACTGGAATCTATTTGAAAAGTAAAGGTGCTCGGAATTAATTCATCCAGCCTAACTTGCAAAATGACATAATTATTACATTTATATCAACACACCTAGGTATGGAGTACTCAGCAATCCAGATTCTGGCTTCCTTCAATGCTTGTGTACCTTCATGGTACCATGTGATGTTTTCCTGAATAGACAATATAGTGACATGTGAAAGTTAAATAAAACAATACTGTTAGATAAATAAGAAGTTTTAGTTAAAGGACAAACAAATGTGACGTTCCATAAAATGTGATAGGTGTTTAAAGGTTAGATAATACAAGACTTGACAAATCTCCAATTTAATATACAATAAGTACCGGTAGGTGAGTGCTTTGACATTTGATTTAGAATATCTGCAGAATTATTACACAAAGGGACGATATATGAATCTGTATATGGAACAAGCTTAAGCGTGCCAAACTGACACATTGTCAATAAACGCAGATTAAAGGCAGATTTTATTAACGGAATTGTATAAGTTTTGGTATGGGTTCAACAGTCCAAGGGCATTAAGTCCAACATTGTAAGTGCAATATGGCTGGTTATCACACTTGGTCAAGATACGATGAGCAGAAACCGCACAATTCTTAAATTTTCAAAAATCCAAAAGCCAAAACTCCGGCAAGATATGTGCGATCTAGCTGGTTATCAAACTTCGCTGAGATATTATAGCCATGAACATTGTCCCCAAGTTGCATTAATATTGGAGTATTAATGTTAAAGTTATTGAGGGAACACAGCTTTAAATTAATTGGTACCGACTGCTTATTTTGACAACATAAGACCACACTTCAAGTATAAAGCGTATAAATGGCAACACTACAAATATACAGTACAAGCATGTAGCATGGTGTTCTATGGTATCACGCTACTTAAATGATTCAACGGAAAAAATAAAATGTAAACAATATTTAAAGAAAAAGGAAACTCAAATGCTTTCTGAGACCCATCTACTAAAATGTTATGATATAAAATGTAATCGATTTTATGTAAAAATTACAGAATTACATTTGAAAAGAAGGGTACCCTCAATGAGCTTATTATTCTAAAAGGTCTATGGTATCAAGGTATGCACATATTGTGTATCCTGTATGTGTTAAGAAACTGGTATAAGATTCAATGAGTGACCATTTTTAGAAACAATAATGTACAACAGACTCATCAGACTAAAAATTCATAAATTTTATAACTTCAAGGTAATGGAAACAGCATTTATGGAGACTAGGGCTGATGAATTTTAAAGATCATACGGAAAATGTCAACAATTTTGCAGTATTTTGAAATATCCTTTTATTTATGATAAATATACTTATTTTTTTCAATTAGTTTATTACATGTACCTAAAGTCATCACATCTATAAAATAATTATCATATTTTGGCAGAGATGCATACTGTTTTATAGACTGGACACTACCGTGATACCATAGAACCCTTGATATCATAGGAAGCTAGAATAAGACTATTACAAACCTCTTCCTTCTTCTTTTTTTCTGCGACTTCTTCCACTCTCTGTTTTCGGATCGCTGCTTCGCCACGATCGCCCAACACCTGGCGTAACCTCTCGCGTCTGTCTGCTGGACCTTCTCCGAATAAACCTGAAATCAAAGTTTTATTTTAAGGTGTCTGTGAATACTGTCCAAAAAATAATCCATAAAACAATGACCCTTTAGCGTACTGTTCTATAAAAAATCTTTCTCTTTCATATCAAATTAAGGAAACAAGTTTATAAATAGAACTCCGAATCGATTTCAACTTCAGGTCACTCCAGACGCTGCCATTTCTCCTGCATTATGCTAGTCTAGACTGTTGTAATGACTTTCTGGAACAACTCAAATTCATCCCTGGATAACAGCAAACAGGAAATGGTTCTATCAAGTGCGTGATTTTAGATCCCCGGACTGTCTACCAACATGCCCTCTAAATGATGATTTAATAATTTGTACCAACTCACAAATGGGTTCTCCGAGTTGTCTTAGATGGGCTTTCACTTCGGAATCGTCTGTGGACACCTGAATCTTCTTGGTCTGAAATATGTGTAATCAAATTAAATGGGATTGTACATCCTGTGAACATATCATCACTATCATGTAAGATTATGTTGGGACATAAACCGTGGACAGAGATGAGACGTAGGATGATTTTTTTCCTTTCAGACATGCCTCCACCAGGGTGTGGGCCCACACACACATGGGGCAGAGGTCTGTAACTCTACAGTTGGCCCACACACACATGGGGCAGAGGTCTGTAGCTCCACAGTGGGCCCACACACACATGGGGCAGAGGTCTGTAGCTCTACAGTGGGCCCACACACACATGGGGCAGAGGTCTGTAGCTCTACAGTGGGCCCACGCACACATGGGGCAGAGGTCTGTAGCTCTACAGTGGGCCCACGCACACATGGGGCAGAGGTCTGTAGCTCTTCAGTGGGCCCACGCACATATGGGGCAGAGGTCTGTAGCTCTACAGTGGGCCCACGCACACATGGGGCAGAGGTCTGTAGCTCTACAGTGGGCCCACGCACACATGGGGCAGAGGTCTGTAGCTCTACAGTGGGCCCACACACACATGAGGCAGAGGTCTGTAGCTCTACAGTGGGCCCACGCACACATGGGGCAGAGGTCTGTAGCTCTACAGTGGGGCCACGCACACTTGGGGCAGAGGTCTGTAGCTCTACAGTGGGCCCATGCACACATGGGGCAGAGGTCTGTAGCTCTACAGTGGGCCCACGCACACATGGGGCAGAGGTCTGTAGCTCTACAGTGGGCCCACACACACATGGAGCAGAGGTCTGTAGCTCTACAGTGAGCCCACGCACACATGGGGCAGAGGTCTGTAGCTCAACAGTGGGCCCACGCACACATGGGGCAGAGGTCTGTAGCTGTAAAGGTGAATGCCTTATCCATTGAGAAAGCGAGGCTGTGTGTAAAACAGTGTAAATGTTAATGTCCCGGTCATCTACAAATGTCCATGCAATCCAAGTCTTAGTTTTATACTAATAGAGTTGGATATAGTGTACAGTATACACAGCACATCTACAGATTATTAACATGCACTTTTCTTTCAAGGACAAAATATGTGTAGGGGAAAATGATACTTTTCTTTCAAGGACAAAACATATGGGAGGAAAAAAGCTCGGATGTAGCATGTGTTTGATATTTACAGTTAAGTTCTCACTTTCTTTTCAAGGACAAAATATATGCAAAAATGCACTAAACAGTAATTCTTTTCCAAGGACATAATATGTGGGGGGATTCCGGAACAAAGCACTTTTCTTTCAAGGACAAAATAGGTGGAGGGGAAAATGGTACTTTTCAAAATTTATGCAGAAATGCACATGATGGAACAACTGTTAAATGAGCCGGTCTTAAAGGGAATGTAGGCATAGAAGCCAAACAATCTTTATTATTGAGAGTTCTGAAAATCTCGGAAAAGGATGAAATAATTATCAAAATCGGATGATAAACAAAGAAGATATGTTCATTTGGAGGTTCTTTTGAAACGGACATGGTATCCGCCATTTTGGGAACTATGACATCATAATTCTATTGAACTGGGGTTTTAAGGCGCACCAACTCATAATTCTAAACTACCATATATGGAATATTTATAAATATGATAATTTACTGATTGATAGGAAAAAAATAACAACAACTTATAAAAAACAAGTATACTAAAGTGTAATTATGCATTATATGGCCGGTAAAGGATCTTGCATTCATTAACGGTGATTTTCTTTGCTTTAAACGATATTTAAATTATCAATATGCCATATATGGTAATTTAGAACTATGACAGAGCCCCAGATAAGCATTGGCTTGATTTGCGTAAATACCCACATATATTTTGTCAATTGGGTATTTTAAAATACAATTGAGTAAAAAAAAGTAATTCACTCATCAAATGTTTCGTTAACTGGGTATCAACACAAAATAGTACAAATAGGTACTAACAATAAGTACTTTTCAGATCTTTATGTTGTGTGTTGTATGATAGTCTCTGTTGTGGCTTCTATTTCACATGAATTCTTAATTTGAAATGATATTTACATCTTGTCTGAACAAATTAACGGTAAACATTGAATAAATTTACTGAATTGGGTTTTAAGGTGCACCAACACATGAAAGGTTATATGGCGCCTAACAGGCATGAACATGCCAGGCTCATCCTCCATGTTCATCGAGATAAAATATGCAAAATGGGCCTAGAACCTTCACACCCTGAACTGCAGAGTTGCTGCAAATTCTATCGTAGAAACTCCATTTACGCTGGAAACATAAACTGTAACTTCAAACTGTATGTTTTAACTGATTGTTTTATTTTCGCTGAATAGTTCACGATTCAGATTTATTCCTCATCATCATCATCATCATCATTATTGACGACAATTAGCCACGGATATTTAGTTTTCCAGTCTCTAACGGTTTTAGTAACAACACGATTGCCGTCATGTTTTTTCGGTTTTGTTACTGATGACAAAATATTGTTTAATACATCGTGAACAATTGGAATTGACGGGTGAATACATATATCGATTAATTCCTCTATACTTCCCGAAACAACCCTGTCACCATCTAATGGTTTGGGAATTTCAAAATACCCTACAATTTTGTTTTGCTGTGTATTTATACTGGCCTTTTTACGACCTCTTTTGATGGACGCCATTTTACACAAACGCTTGAAAATTTCCAAGCCACGTAGTGATCTAGACTTTATTTTATATTGGGCTGGTTTACGAAATTACTATTTGTTCTATAGCGACATACTGTTAAATACTCCAGTAACATCTACTAGACGGGTTCGCTTATTAACCAGAATACAGAACGACGAAGATTTGTTTACATTCTAGGAAAGTCAGAGACAACGTGCGATTGCAATAATGGAAAACAGTTCGTACTTTGTACGCACACGTTTTTTAAATAATTGCTTAAATGGGATTTCATATGCTTTTTGGTATGCTTGATTTTAATTTCAATTGGGTTTTTCATTGTTTTAATTAGGTAATTACGCAAATACGCAGTTTATCTGGGGCTCTGCTATGACATCATAGTTTTATAAATGGCGGCTCCCATATCCGTTCAGAACAACCTGCAAATGGTCATATCTTGTTTATCATCCGATTTTGATAATGTTTTCACCCTTTTACATGTCAGTGTGATGCATGGACAACGGCAACACTATATACTCCCCATATATGGCAGGGTTATACTAGTTCAAGACTTTGTTTACACTGAGTAAAAGAATGGTATTTTTATTGCATTTTAATTTGGCTGTATAACTTCACCTAAAATCATAAAACAATACACAATAATCATTCTAGTAGCTTTAATAATTATGGCTGTTCTTAGGCAAGACACTTCCCCTCAGATGAGAATGTACACCATGCCATCCTGTGTATCGGAGTCTATCCTTTGAACAGTTAAAGAACTATAGTAATCTATTCGACAGTAACAGTAGGGCACAATGCCCGCACTTTTATGTATCCCTCCCCTCTCCCACTGTTGATGTCAGAATAGTTGGAACGAGTCTGTTTATTCTTTTTATAATTTATGTCATTTAATTATAAAATGTATTTTGTTGCATTCAGCAATGCAACTGACATGTGTTTATATAAAAGCAGACATTTGTTTGGCATTGGGAATCAATCAGCAAATGCATTCATTAATGCAGATGAACACAGTTAAAAAAAACAAATGCAACTAGAGTGCATTTGAAAACTTACTGTGCATGTTATTGTACATCTTCCCTTCTTTGAATTTGGCAGCAGGGAAGGGGTGGCGTGCAATTTTTTCAGGATAATGAAATGTACCATCTGATACCATAACTGGCAATATCGCAACCAATTTCATTAGATTCCAATGTTCAGACATAGAACAAACATTTAATCTAACCTTTTTCCTCCTCTCAAAATCTGCAAGAACTTCTAGCTGGTTTTGTTCGTACTCTTTCTCCAAGTCCATAGTGCCTCCTGCGAATAAAAAAGATGACAAAACTACACGTTGAGTTCAATCTTAATAAATACAGACTTCAAGCTGACGAATACCGACAACTAATGTGTAAATACATGTAGCAGGATCATGGCTACATACTCATTCCCTCAGCGAGTTGGAGTTCCTTATTCTTTATATCAGTAAAATTTGACTTAGGACTGATTTAAAGAAATTAACCCGCCAAATAACGGTAAATTACACACAACTTTTTTTCAAAATTCTCTATCCAGGTGTTCAGGTCATATAATAAAGTGTATAGTTTTTTTTCATGGTTTCTTAAAATACCTGTGACTGTATATGTGTAAAATGAATTATGAGTTGGTAACTCTTAATTTGATGCTCCAGTTTTGGGGTTTGTCTTGGCTGGTTAAAGCTGTTTAAATTGTGTCTATAGAGTTTGGATTCTCAAAATATGTTGTTATATATACCTTGTCATCAGTAAATTTAGAAATGGTTTACAGCTGTTGTAAAATTTGCCTTTTTATGGCGGGATAGCTACTTTAAAACATTTGCATACTTGTCTATAAAAGGTATGATAATGCTGATCATTTTGGTGAAAGTGTCATATCAACAAAATATAAGCTCAAACCCCTTTCAAAAAAGAATACAAGAGAGAAACGCCTGGTAGCGTTAAAGCCGGGTTTTCCAAAATGTGAAAGATGAGTGCCTGTGTGTTTGGTAAAACTATTTAATAAAGCTTTTCTAGATTTTTGGAAGTGGGAGGATGGTTTAATGTTGAAAACCTAGTTACCGAAACTTACTGTCCAAGTTTTATAATAATTGCACATCACATGGCAATGCTGAGATATAACAAAAAAATTATTTCCCCACCCCATCACCCCTGCCGAAACTTTAACAAAAAGGTTAACGTAATGCATATTTTGGAGAAAGTAGGTCACAGTGACCTAGTTTTCAGGGTATGGTCAGTGCTTGATGAGAGGAAGGTGCTGTTAAATTTTGATGAAGATCGGACTTGTTTGGGCCTTTTTACACTGCCATGTAGACGCCGATATACGGCGTTTTCCCCAAGCAAACAATGTCACTTTTTCCCCCAAAATAACCTTAAAAATTTCCTTCTTTCAGAATAATCCCCCATTCAAAATGTTGTTTGTCGTAAAACTATCTATTTATAACCGCATTGTGTACTGATTTTTACTTTCTCTTCTTTAAATGTTTGTGCAAGTAAATATATACATAAGAAAGGTAGATATAACCTTTTTACCAACATTTTATTGCTTTATCCCCACAAAAAAGACTAGAGCTCCTTCCCCAATTTCTGAATCTCATATTTTGGAGAAAGTAAGTAGAGGAAGGCGCTGTTAAAGTTGGATGAAGATCGGACATGGTAATGCTGAGATATATAAAAACACAAAATGTCGACGCCCGCCCGCCCGGTTTATGCCAATCTATAATAAGGTCCTGGAAGTGTGTCCAAATGTCAGGAAAAAATTCTGATTCAGACATCATCCTGACCTTGTCTACATTTGTGATTAGTATTGTTCTGATTAATTCATTAATCAGGAAATTGTCAGTAAATGCCGCCTACAAGATCGTTGACGTTGAAATAGTATCCATCGACGAAGATACTGTTCCAGTGTTATCGTTGCCCAAGAGTTGAACTTAAAATGAACGTTGATTGGATGAATTAAGCCTGCCAGTCAATCAAATGACGTTTAACAAAATAAAATAGGCAACGTTACTAAAATGTCAGAAGCTGAAAATGAGTAACACCTGTCCATTTCCAGAGAAAGAGACGCAATCAGAAGTGTGGGATAATTTTAAACCAAACAGGGTTCTGGAAATATTTTGAAAATCCACTTGCCCAGGGCAAGTGGATTTTCAAAAGTCACTTGCCCTGCCCATAATGTCACTTGCCCCACATTTAAGAACACTTAATTGCCCCAAAAAATGGCGCTGACCACTATTCGTGTTAAACGGGACGGACCGCCGCATAATTTGGACCGTTATACTTAGTTAGAAAAGGAAGGGAGAATGTATTTTATGAATTAGTTAATACATTGTATTTATTCATATAAAAAAATATGGTTGCATTTTCTTCTTTTGTGTCTATCACATCTTTGTGTTACTTAAATTATAAAATGATGAGACAGTATACAACCTCATTTTATTACTCTTTCCCACCCTACCAATCACCACACACACAACCCCATCATTTTTGATGACCATCCAAAAAAAATGCTTGGCAGCTAGTGTATGGAACTTTTAATGTCACAGTGTGTACAATTAACCAGATGACAGAAAAAAAAAGAAGCTGTTGTATTCATTTAAATGTGCGACAAGCACTTGGCCCCCAATTTCTACGGCTTTGTATTTTAACTAAAGGGAATTGTATGAAAGCAAGAGGCATGTATTGTTTAAGAAGAAGTAGCAGTAACCTTATTTATCAAAAGCGAAAGTTCAGAACTTGAGAAAAAGTTTCGAGATTGGTTTTGAAATCAAGAAAACCCATGACATGCGCATATCGCTACGTTATGCAACTTATTTGTGTAGTATGCACTTCCATATACGTTTAATTACAGATTGTATTAATGAAATACACCAAATACCTGATAAAAGCGCATTGGTAAACGAGTGCTTCGAGTAAAAGAAATGTATTTTCGTTACGAAAAAATCTTCCGCAAAATTATCTAAACAAAAACATAACGTCACGTGGGTCTGTCAATCATTATTTTGACACATTAAATTTGCAAATTAAGAAAGAGTTTTCTGATTTGATTGGTGGAAGGTCCAAATGACGTTCAGAGGTTTCTGAATTTATGGTTGGAATGTCACGGACATAATTGCCGCGATTTCATTGGCCGATGGACACACGTCTGGCGATCGTGTCAGGATTGTTGTTTTCAAACGGTGTGAAATGCGCGGGTGGGTTAATTAGGTTGTTTATTGAAATAATGCAACAAATTAAGCTGCCTGGGGCGAGATTGTTGATTTGTACCGAAAGTTGTTTGATCTTATAATCGCTAGCGACGAAAAACAGCGGCAAGTTTTATTTGAAATTCTGATATGGCTAGTTTGTCACTTGATTTGTTTTGGAATGGAAATGTCCGTCGGGCAAGTGGCGGGCAACCATATTTGCGAAGGTCACTTGCCCGCACCCAAAATCCACTTGCCCGGGGCGTCGGGCAACCATATTTCCGGAACCCTGCCAAATAACAAAGAAAAATCTGTATATGGAAAATGTATACCGTAAAACGGGTAAGAAAAGATAATGTCCCCAACGCACAAGTTTCGTATCCTGGACATTTTGTACGCAGTTTTGTAGCCAGAACTGGGTAGGGAACATTCAGGATATGAAACGTCCTGCACCCTTTTTAAACATGTATCTTCAACTATAAATAGTTATATAAGTTATTAGACAAATCCGCTATTATAAATTAATCGCGATTAAATCATAAATCAATCGTCTAAGAAGTCTGATTAATGGTCTAACCGCTAACTAATGAATAAAATATTACACCCATTGCAATAACTTAGAAGGTCTGGCATAACCAACAGGGGGGACTAGTTGTATTATGGAATATATTTATTTATAAATTCAAATCAAGTTTACCTGATGAGATATTGATGTTGCCCGCAGCGATACCTGCCTTGATTGCATCTCCGGCAAGGGAACCCTCGCTCCTCGCCCCAGCCAAGCGCTGCTTCTCTTTTTGCTCCAAGCTCCCATACTGCACCACTTTTTGCCGTTTGGCGATAAACTGGGCACCTGATTCCTCATCTGAATCTACAAAATGATTAAGGAGGCTTTTATTGCAAAGTTTTGAAAATGTAACTGTAACTTTTAACTGAAATATTACTAGTCACAAGTTTACTTAGTTCATATTAATTGGCATGTTGCTATTTTTGAAAGGTGCTGTGGAATGTTTGCTTAGTGCATATCGGCAACCTGTTGCGACTGCACATTTCATAGACGGCGTATATAAAAACTGTCTCACTGCTGTTTAAATGATGTGTATTTTACGCACTACCCACACCAGTACCAAACTAACCAAATTGAACAATTACAGCTCCATGTAGCTAGGTTTGTCTATGTAACAACACTAGCTCAATAACAGACAAGGTCCATATCCTGAATTGGCCACGACTTGAAACTCGCAGAATTAGATCCAGAGTCATCATGTTCTGTAACATATGCCAACAAATATTCTCATTCCTCTAGACACAATAATAAAGACACAGTAACATTATCTCTATTTGTCTCTAGCCTTCTATACTGAAAGTCTGTGAAGATAGCGAAGAATATGTTCTTCCCGTTGGCCTCAAATCAAACAGAACATACATCGTAGAAATAATTTGAATGGGTACACCTTTTGTTATTATTCTAAGTCATCAATTGACCAATTAAAACTAGGTTACAAACTAGGTGACAAGCTGTCAAGAGGTAAAACAACAAGAGAAGAGCATGAAGTTGAACAGAACAATATATACCCCACCCACTACGATTTGGACATACAACAACTCTAACACACAGCCCAATTAAATTCGTTGTCATTTAAATAACTGAAATTATTAAACATATCGTATTTCATGCTAAACCTATATCCATGCTGCAGTTCGATTAAATTTAACGACGATTTCACGGCTTTGCTGACTCTGTTTTCGTGAAAACAACGTTACATGGGCGCCGCCATTTTTGAAACCGGCACGGAAGTTGACTAACGGTGTAGAGGTAGAACAACTATTTAATGTATTTTTAAAAATAACATGAAACAGCCAGTTATTTCTTTATTTCAGAAATTTATTATTACCTGTGTTGCCCACAGACATAATAACAATAGATAGGAAACTGTGAAGTGTATCTAAAATTCAGCGGACAAACTGAGGACATTTCACAAAATATTGGCTGACTTTAAACACACATATATCATGAAGAGTTGTACATGCATATAGGCCTACGTTTCATTTATGTCACGACCTATCCAAATTTATTTCTCTTTCTAATGATGGTATTTTCCTTTATACTTTGACATTTTAAGCAAAAAAGGAGTTTGAAGAAAAGTTTCACTTTGTCAATTGCATGGATTTTAAGAGAAAAGCCAAAAAATAAACAATGTTATTGTTAACTTTAAACAGTGTTTTTTTGTTTTTTTTTGTTTTTAGGTATCTTCTTCTTCTTCTTCCAGGTAAAGAGCTGGGATCTTCATAGATCGTAATTAGCTCTGTGTGACTAGGCATGCTGATGGCGCACAGGTAGTCCAAAAACTATGTACAGTTAAAATTGGTAAAATTATTTACACTGCTGTCTTTGTCGTCATGAAGGAGCAGATCACACCAAGAGGAGTGATCTGAATTCTTCCAGTGAGGGCGAGGAGACCACTGTAGACGGGAGTATGTATCAATCTCTCGCCGTTCTTGGGAAGAATGAATTGTAGTAGGCCTTGCCTAGTACCCGTTATTCTCTCCTGGAAGAATCGGTGCTGTCCTCTTGTACGGGTGTCACTGGCGTGCAAGTACTTCTCCAAGGGGATGTCAGCTGTACCGTGCTGTATTCTGTATAGCATGAACAGTCGGTTATGTCGTCTGGTCTCGAGCGATTCCCAGTTGAGGTCTTTCAACATCTTAGTGACACCTCCTGGGGCTTTGCTGGAGTAGTCATTGAAGACATAGCGGGCGGCACGCCGTTGGACCTGCTCTAGCGCTTTGACAGTGGTCTGGTGGTATGGGTCCCAGACATATTCCAGTGTTGGTCTAACCATAGCGGTGTACGAGGCTGCTTTGACCGGAGGCGTGCATTCCTTTAAGTTCCTTCTCAGGAAGCCGATAGTTCGGTTGCCTTTACCAATGGTGTTCTGTATATGCTGGTCCCATGAGAGGTTGTTGCTGATGGTGACTCCCAAGTATTTGCTGACCTCCTCTACGTACAGTGTGTGGCCGTGGAGTTGGTAATTGGACTGTATGGCCTTCTTTTTGTTGTTGGGCATGATCCTCAGTACTGTGCATTTACTGGGGTTGAAACTCATCTGCCAAGTTTCTTCCCAGGTTTCTAAGGCGGTGAGGTCCCTTTGGAGTAGCTGGCTGTCGGTGGAGTTCTCAATGACTTTGTAAAGAAGGCTGTCGTCTGCAAATAATTTAGCCTGGGAGCATCTGACATACTCTGGTAGGTCATTGATGAAGGCAAGAAACAACAGGGGTCCGAGCACTGTTCCCTGAGGGACTCCCGACATTACATCTGCTGTCTCCAACCTCGTACCATCTATGACAACTTGTTGTGTTCTGTGGCTATGGAAGGAATGGATCCATTTATTGGTACTGCCTCTCACTCCGTAGTGGTCCAGTTTGTGGAGGAGTCTTATGTGTGGGACTTTGTCAAAGGCCTTGACGAAGTCAAGCAGTATAACATCAACCTGCTTGCCCTTCGCCACTTTGGAAGCAATGTCTTGGATGGTGGTCAGAAGCTGTGATTCACATGAGCGCCTTTTCCTGAATCCGTGCTGGTTGTAGCAATTTATGTTGTATTTGTCGAAATGCTGCATTATACTACTATGTACAATGTGTTCCAGCAGCTTGCAAGTGATAGAGGTTAGTGATACGGGCATGTAGTTGGCTGCTTGGTGTTTGTCTCCCTTCTTGAAGATAGGCACCACTGAAGCTTCTCTCCAGTCTTATGGGACGTCTCCAAGGTTTATCGAAATTTGAAAGAGTTTAGCTAATGCTGGTGCCAATTCTGATGCTACTGCTTTCAGTATGAATGATGGAATAGAGTCAGGGCCTGTTGCTTTGTGTGTTTTCAGGTTGATCAAGAGCTTGTGGACACCTTTCCAGTCTACTGTGATGTTCTGCATGGGTGGTATATTACTTGGGCCTTTATCTGGAGTGTTGGAGGTATTCTCATTGGTAAAAGCAGACTTAAACTGTTCGTTGAGGATGTTGGCTCTTGACTTAGTGTCGCTCTGGAGAAATCCGTCACTGTTTTTTAGTGGTGCTACACCTGAGGATTCTTGACCTTTGCTCTTTATGTAGGACCAGAACTTCTTTGAGTTGTCTTTATAGTCGTTGCTCACTGTTGATTCGAAGTAACTCTTATTTGCCTTCCTTATTTGGTACTGCACCTCCCCTTGTAGTTGTTTGTACCGATCGATGTCCTTTTTCAGTTTAGTTCTTCTTGACTTTTTGTAGGCTCTCTGTTTTCTTCGGATTGCTCTTTTAATCTCCGTGTTCATCCAAGGATGAAAATAAAAATAAATTATAAATTACGGTACATATATAAATAACTATAATCCCCATTTGTCTATTCATTATGAATCTTTAGCATGTATTCTAATCAAAATCAATGACTTCTTGAGAGAGGAGTTAGAAGGAAAAGTCACGGTTAAGGTGCAACGTGATAGTTTGACTTATTCATTGGTTCAGATAGGACGTTTCCAATCTGCCAGCGCCAACAAATGTCACATTCTACGGCGCGGTGGTGTTGAAACAAACTCGTGTAACAATCAGGCTTTACGTATATGCCGTTTCAATTACCATCCAAGTAACAATGTATACACGGAATACCAATATAAGGCATGGCAGCAATTAATGTCATGCCACATCTACTCATATCAGCTATTGTCGACTACCATTTTATGTTTATTTTCACAATTTATCACGTTTAAATGCATTTAATATAATTATTCTAAATTACTCGCATAGTATTACTTGTTTATACTCAATATAAACGTGATCCGTGTTGTTTTAGCATGTGGTTCGGCGTATCCTAAATGTGGTCCGGGATTTCTGGTACGGGATGTCCAATGGTCCGCGATGTCTCTAATTCCGAGCACTTCGGCAAAATGAAATATTTTAAATTATTGACAATGATTAAAATAGAAATAAACTGTTGCTTGATAACTATTTTACTACGTATCTAGTATTATTCAAACGTTATAGCAACATGCTAAGTTTGTATGATTGTTGTTCCGTAGTGATGGCGCCAAACGCAAAATAGCTTGATATTCCATGTTTACGTGTACACTTACTCCATTCCCGACCATCATATTCCAAAGGTCTTCAACTTGGAGAGGTACAGAACGAGTCAAGGTAGTCTTTAATAAGGGAAAACAGTACCGCCCAGTGTCCCTTAGAAGCCTTTGCTGCAAAATACAACATATCATTTCCAGGAACCTCCTCAAGCACATTGATGCTCACCACATACCGAATGCCAGCTTGGATTCCGAGCCAGGAGGAGCTGATAAACACTGCTTCTGACACTAGTTCATGAATTAGTCACAACTCTCAATAAGTCCAACATGATCTTATCATCATGGATTTTTCCAAGGCGTTAGACCGAGTCCCTCATGAAAGCTTACGGAGGAAGCCAGACCACTATGGAATAAGATAAATACTGAAAAATGGATCCCTTGGAAGCAGCAAACAAAACAAGGGATAAAAGTTGCAGACTCGGTTTTATTGAAACTGTTCATGAAAGGTAATGTAAAGTACAACACCTCTTACGCCTCCTAGCACCGGCTTAAGCGATATTCTACTTTAAATCCACAAAGAAGAAACATGCACTGTTGTGTATGAAGGCGCTCTTATTAAAAAGAGAGCAACAGGTCCTAGCAGACGGCGTTACTTCAGGCAGTATACAAGTCATTAGCGGGGTACACCAATGCAACATCTTAGAACCACTTCTGTTCGTCATTTTTATAAATGACCTACCAGACTGCATACGATCAAGAGGTTGTCTCTTTGCTGATTACTGTATCTTGTACAGGCCGATTAAAACAAGACAGGAAATCGCTGCCCTCCAAGATGACCTGAATCAACTCGCCGAATGGGAAAGGATGTGGGGCATGAAGTTCCACCTAGACAAATGCAGTACCATCAAAGTCACAAGATCTAGTGATTCTCGGTGCTATGCTGGTTGGGTGAATTCCCAGGGACAACTACGGTAGATGATGAAAGGCCCAGCACAGGCCAGCATAGCTTATGTGATGGCATGTTGTCCGTTAACTGTTGGTTTCTTGACGCTATATGGTCTCCATTATTGATTTGATCTTTATCAAACTTTCTCAGTGTCTTTATATCAAAGAAAGCTCGGACTTATTTGAAAAAAACAGCCATATCAGATGACTAACACCAGAGTTATGACCGTGGTTTTACTGGAAAATGCCATATTTTGCATTGTTTACACGCTATTATCTTCATTTTGTATTGTATCTGTACCACACTGACCAGATTGTTTATATTAATGAAAGTTTGAACAAGTTAAACAACCAGCCTGTTCGGATTAGTTATGAACCTTGTTTTTCTGAAAATGCCATAGTCTGTCTTTTGAACACTAGCAACTTCATTTATTATTTGATATTTACACAACGTTGTCAGTGTCTTTGTACCAATAAAAGATCGTACGAGTTTGAAAACCAGATAGTTCGGATCAGTAACAACACCAGAGTTATTGACCTTGTTTTGCTGCGAAAGAAAGACAAACCCCGCCATATTCTGCCATGTGAACACTCTAGAAACTGCGTTTATTAGTTGATATTTACCAAACTTTGTCAGTGTCTTTGTAACAATGAAATCTAAGACAAGTTCGAAAACCAGCCAGATCAGATTAGTAATGCCAATGGTATGGCCCTTGTTTTGCTGAAAAATGTCATTTTCTGCCTTGTGAACACTCTAGCACCTTCGTTTATTATTGGTTTAAAATTGGTTTAAACATATTTTATTGCATTTTTTTTAACATTATTGATCTTTACCAAACGTTGTCAATGTCTTTATATCAATGAAAGCTCAAACAAATTCGAGAACAAGCCAGATCGGATTATGTGTGTTGCCAAAGCACAACAACATTTGTGTGGAGAAGGACAGAGGGCGGCAGATGTTATGTTGATCTACATTGTATGTTGCAAAGACACAACACTTTGTGCGAAGAAGGACAGAGTGCGGCAGATGTAATGTTGACCTGTATGTGGCAACGGCACAACAATTTGTGCGGAGAAGTATGGAAGACGGATGCGGCCATTTCGACTTCGCGACTTTTCGCCCTGTTAATACAAGGCGAAAAGTCGAAGGTGAAAAGTCGCCAACCCGAAAAGTCGAAGGCGAAAAGTCGCAAACCCGCTGTTCGCCTTCGACTTTTCGGGTTGGCGAGTTTTGTGTTGAAAGATATATATCCCGTTTGTTGACTCACTTGCAATAGTCATTTATGGAAGACGGATGCGGCCATTTCGACTTTTCGCCTTCGAGTTTTCGCCTTTTTAATAACCCTTTCCATCAGGCGAAAAGTCGCCTACCCGAAAAGTCGAAAGCGAAAAAATCGCAAACCCGCCGTTTTGGACGAAATTTCTTGGCGAAAAGTCGAAGGATTGGCGACTTTGCGAGTCGAAATTTCGTCTAAAACGGCGGGTTTGCGATTTTTCGCCTTCGACTTTTCGCCTTGTATTAACAGGGCAAAAAGTCGCGAAGTCGAAATGGCCGCATCCGTCTTCCATAGAGAAGAACAGAGTGCGGCAGACGAGACGTTGACCTGTATGTGGCAAAGGTACAACATTTTGTGCGGAGAAGGATAGAGTGCGGCAGAGGAGAGGTTGACCTGTACGTGGCAAAGGCACAACACTTTAGGTAATTTAGGATTATCTATGTTTCATTTTATTATAGACGAAATATATGCAATACATATGTTAAACTTTTATGGTTACTTTTTTATAATATTTTACTTCCTACCAATTTTAAGAAGTTTATATCTTTAAGCAGACTTGGATTCATGTTTAGTCTAGATCATCTGCAACGCTTGCTTGTTTTCAAGGCAAACGTCTAGAACAGACCTTCTGAACATAACTTGATTTTTGCCGATACACTGGTAAGGTTTTTGATTGGCTGATACAGGAGCACCTGCTATCCAAGATGTTCAGAAAGGCAGAAAGACAATAAATTTATATATAAATAAAGAGGAAAACTTCATCATTATATCGACAAACTAAATGCGGATAGTCAGAAATACTTTATGAAAAAATAATAATTACGCTCACGTGGTTCCAGTTTCAAATTTGTTTCTGCACCACTGGTCAAGATGTTTGTATTTACAATCAAGCGTCGAGGATCATCAAGACTAATTCATGTTATGTGTTTTCATACTGACGTCATTTCGAATTTTTCAGATACTGGTATCGATCGAGGGCGAGAATGATGTGTTTTATCAGTACATTTCATATTTTCATATAAAGGGAGGGTAACTCTCAAAAGATTAAACAATTTGAATAAGAAATAAATATGTAACAAACTATTGGTCAAAATAAAATAGATATACTTGACACGCAAATATTCTAAGAAAATTAGTTAAAGAAAGATACAAAAGTGAGTAATTCGGATTTTTGTTCAATGTAAATATAGATATTACCAGAAAAATATTACACAATGCATATATACAAATACACAAATATATAAATAAATGTACACAAAGGATGGTCCTTTTATCTGGAACTGTGTTACTTCTTAATTGACGAGCATTGAATACATAATGTGACACATTATTTACTAGTCTACTACCTTGTGATTGCAAAAGTTCAATAAATTTAAAAGCGGACGATATAATAGTAACGTGCATATACTGAACAAAATTCCTAATTGCTCACTTTTGTGAGCAATAATCGTCTTATTTTAAATATATTTCAGAATAGTTGTGTTTTAAGTATTTTGCTTTGAGCCATAGTTTGTAAAACATTGATGTTTTGTTTAAATTGTTACATCTTTTGAGATTTACCCTCCCGTTATATGAAAACATGAAATGTGCTGATAAAAAACATAACATAAATCGAAGTCTAAAGATATAAACTTCTTAAGATTGGTACGAAATAATATTTAAAAAACCCATAAATATTTGACCCATTTATTGCAGATTC
Source organism: Cyrtodaria siliqua (assembly GCA_037043455.1). Taxonomy (NCBI): domain Eukaryota; kingdom Metazoa; phylum Mollusca; class Bivalvia; order Adapedonta; family Hiatellidae; genus Cyrtodaria; species Cyrtodaria siliqua. Next base: position 14,878 of record JAWPHD010019559.1, on the reverse strand, counting down.
TCAATCTAATAAGAAAATGAAACATGGATAATCCTAAATTATCTCCCTTTTAATTGAAAATATATATGGAATAATTCAGCGTTAACGTTACATATTTCGAAAGTTTCTTTTGCAAGCGCATTTGTAGTGGCCATGCTAGTAAAACATGATGCCAGAATAATTGTAGCTGGCATATTAGGAACATCGAAAACCGCACTAATTTGTTATACATGTTTAACAAAATCCTATGTAGGAGGTGAGGAATAGCTAATGGTATCCATCAAAAATGCTGTGGGTGTGGGTGTGGGTGGGGGGATGGGTGGGGGGGAAGGAAGGAGGTGAGGAATAGCTAATGGTATCCATCAAAAATGCTGTGAACTACTTTGATACCATAACAAATACTGAACAATGCTGAACTCTTTTCTTCTCATCCCTTATTTCATATTTCCACAATTTAGATTTTTTTCCGATTCACATAAAACATTTTTTTTAAATAGGCGACATGTCAATGAACATTTTCCTGAAGTTGTTTTAACTCAAGTTGTTAGAAAAAAAAATGTTTCGCCATTTTTACTGACAGAGAAATTTTATTTTGCAACGAACATTTGCGCCTTGTTGATTTCTATTCCCGACTTAACGTCATAAAATAAATTGGATTCCTCGGCATTATTCCAGACCATGCTGAGATCAGAAATTTAATCTGGAATGCACTGACTAACACGTTTGATATGTGTTTTCATTTCATAAAATTAATGCAGTTTTTGTGTACCTGGTCGCGTTTCTAAATGCACATGCAATTCGTCATCGTTGGGACGGATAGTGATGTTAGTTAATTTGATGGAAAAGAAGAGATTTTGTCCGATTCTTTAAACAAATTGCATGCATATAGACGAAGAATTTATCTACATGTACATATATTTGGTTTTATTCTAGCTTTTAAATTGACGAAATAAATGCACTTTGTTTAAAGAGTGCGTTTTCAACAACTAGAACATAAAACTCATTTAAATTCGTGCCGCTTAAAAATACCTTTAGCTATTAACGGGAATAATATAACGTTGATAACAATAATGTCCGATCAATGTAGTTTGTGAATATTAATACTTTGCCTACGATACATGTTTGTATTTTGTCACAATCGGAGTTTATATATGTGAGGTGTATAAATCTGATCAGTGCCAATTTCGCCGAAAATGTAAGTTTGGTATCGATTTTATCACGTGACCGTGTTTGATAAATATTCATCCGCCATAGGCCTGGCGTTCCTACTGCTTTAACAATTACACAATTTAAACATTTCTACATAACTTCACTTTTAATTCCCCGCCGATTAGGCGGAGGGATATATAATTGTCGTTGTCCGTCCGTCCGTTCGGTTCCATAACTTTGGTAATGCCACATCCGATTTTTATAATATTTTGCACAAATGTTCACCACCTTAGTACGCAAACTCGTTTTTTTTCGGAATTTGATTTTGATCAATACTGTCTGAGTTGCACCGTCCATCAGCACTTTCAGGATTTCTTGAATCACTTTCATGGGGAGTCACGAAGGTATTATACCACTAATTATTTCCCCCATAGACACCAATGTTAAAGTGTCACATATTAATGATTTGCTGCAAATTCAACTCAAGTATCGATAATGCAGCAGTGTAATGTTCATATAGAAAACTAATTTTCCACTTGAAAAATCACCAGAAAAGGTGGGGTCACAAGACATGTAAGAAAGTTCTTGTTTGTTTACTAAACATGTCAAGGGTACAGCTGTTTTCATTGATTGACTGTTTTCATTGCCCACAAAGTGTAAGCATAGAGTCGAAATTTCGAAAATGTTCATCAGTGATCCAGTAAAACTTATTAATACGCTTCTTAGACATACAACAATGAAATGGGCAGTTTTCCCTACTTATAATGCACGTTTTCATCAAAAAAGGAGGGATTACTATTATTATAGGAACTACATTCGATACACCTCGGAGGCTTACATGTAATTAGTGGTAGTTAACCTAAATTTTTACTGCCGATACAATGTAGTGTGTCCGTAGTACAGCAACGCATATTTTCACTCAGTGTGTGCTTAGTTGAGCATTTACACAACACATCAATAATTGTTTAAAGGGAATGTAACAACACTGCCAAACAGCTCTTTTATTGAGAGGTCTGAAAAACTTGCAAAAAGGTGCAAGAATGATCAAAATCGGATGATAAACAAAAACTATATGACCATTTGAAGGTTGTTCAAAAATGGATATGGGAACCGCCGTTTTGAAAACTATGGCATCATATGACAATATATGGAATATTGATAAAGATCATTTAAATCAAAGCAAATCACTGCAAATGCCGTTACCATAAACTTCGTAAAACCTTTGCAAAATGTTATTATCATAACCCTGATCTTCTTTCCAAATATAAAAGTAATTTAAGAACTATTTTGCGACAAGGACAAGGACAAGTCACAACCTGACTTATAGGGTGACGTGATTTACAAACTTCGTAAGATTCTTGGTTGTGGACCCTATGATGACGTCTACAGACGGCGACGTTTGATGTCTGCAGTCTTGTCTTGTCGTGCCCTCATTGGTCTATTCTAGGCTATTGTGTTTTTTGGTATTTATATATACACGAGCATCTTTGTGTTTTACTTATATTGCCTATTAATGCTGCCTTGTTGGTTAGAGAATAGTTCATGGCGGGGATTTCTTTATTTACACTGTCCCGTTTTATTGGGTTGACAGTAGGGTAAGTGGGAGGTTTGGTGCGCCCTAGAACCCGGTTTAAACCCACAGCAGCCTTTTTTTGCCACTGACCGTTCCAAGGCGGTAGCCCTATTGTCAAGCGTTTTGTGTTTGTGATGTCTTATTTAGCCTTTTATTCATCTTTAAATGTGTTCTTTGTTTCTGTGTGTGTTTGTGGTTGACTGTCGTCCTTGAATGCTGCTTTTCCTGTTCGATTTTTATATCTATATTATGTATACCACATTAATTATAACCATGACTTTATATGAATTTCACATTCATTACTACCATGACCAAGGTATCTTACTTTATACAACACATTTACTACCACCATTGACAGCGTATACCACATTTGTCACATTTATAACTACCATGACTAATGAATACCACATTTATTACAACCATGAATACTATCACTGTCATCTAAACTCATTTCAACTGGAGATTCCGATAAACTTCTGAGCAGAAGTTGTGGATTTAGCCAGATTGTGTTTAAACATTTCCAATGTTAATCCAGTGGCTTATGGAGTAGATCTACATTTATCATAGACTGAAGAGGATCCAGATTATTTTATTGCTCTAACTGGACTCACAGCCAGGTATTGTTTTGCTCTAACTGGACTCACAGCTAGATTATTCGTTTGCTCTAACTGGACTCACAGCCAGATTATATTTTTGCAAGAATGTGAGAGAAGGCTGGATTATATTTTTTCAACAATTTGAGGGACTGTTTTGTTCCCCCTCAAGTCAGAGCCAGGATTTGTTTCCCCCAACAATTCAAGGGCCAGAATATTTTTTTTCAGGAAAAATCGCAGGCCCCCACAGAATCAAAATGGTCGGTACCTTAACAACAAGTTAATCTCAATCTAGTATAAATTGTGTTGTACTAGTATAGACCTGGCCTGCGATCACATGATAAGTTGTCACATGATCATATCTAAAATAGCAAAATGGCGAACAGAACTTCAACACCGTGACACCACCAACTATCGGCTGTTGATTGACACGTAGTCTTGATCATCTTCGACGCTTGATTGTAAATACAAACGTCATGACAAGTTGTGCAGAAACAAATTTGAAACTGGAACTGGAACTATAAATGTATTGTCTTTCTGCCTTTCTGTATATCTTGGATAGAAGACGTTCCTGTTTCAGCCAGTCAGAAACCTTACCAGTATATCGGAAAAATCAAACTTGTTCAGGAGGTCTTGTCTAGACGTTTGTCTTGAAAACAAGCAAGTGTCGCAGATGATTAGACTAAAACGACACGCAAACAGTCGAAAGAAACACGACTATTTTCTACATTTTGATATATACATATATTAAGTTAGTAATTTAATTTAAGGTAGGTTGTTAAGAGCTATGTGATACTGGAAAGTGCTGGTAAGCAAAATGCTATACTGTAACCCTATGGGAACATTGTTATTGGCAATATTTTGAATGTTTTGACGGCGGAGTGATATGCCAAAGTACAAACTACCGCAATATAATTCTGAGCATAATTTACTGTATATTTAAAACATTCAAGCCGAACAATTGTTTTCTTTAGTAAGTAAGCATTTCATATAAAGTTAATTCAGAAAAATATTAGTGCAATCAATAACTTTTGCATGTCCATCGTTTTTCATCGTTGGTATTTGATGAGACGTTGACAGAGGTGTATGTGTATGCAAGGAACGACAACTCTGGGTAGAGATTGAGACAATTGGCGTGTTTTACTTACGGACACCGAAGTAATCCTGTGGTGCCAATAAGACTCGAACCTCGTGATCTCCGGATCCAGAACTGAACGTGTTAACCACCAGGCTAGAACAGTAGTCGATCTATTTATTTATTTATTCATTGTCAAAACTGAACAAAAATGCAAGCCTGCGTTGCTTTTTGCAGCAAAACACTATATACTTGTCCACGTCAACAGTGGAGTTCTTATACACGTGCAGAACAGGATGGTTGAATAGCCGTGTAGTGGCGTGTTATTGATAATTCCCGAGTCCTATTTTAAATGGTTATTCACGTGTATAGGAACTCAACTGTTGACGTGGACACAATTAAAGTGTTTGTGGTGATAGAAGAGAACGCTGAGGCCGTAGATAGTTACTTTCAGGCGACCGTGGAGGAGAAGAGGCCATTAAACAAATTTAAAAAAAAAAGAATATAGGTTCGCCTGCTTAGACATTGAAAATATCAATAACATAAGCAAACCGCTTACTATTCATTTCTTAGCCCAATGAACAATTGTGACAGTTTTGTCGATAACATGCTAAATTATCGATTACATATCAATAAACTAAAAACTAAACAATATATATGAAAATAATGTGGATTAAGAAATCAGACTATATAAATCATTATAGTATGTTCTTATATATATTTACTTATTTATATACCCGTTGACGGGCATTTGTTGATTTACATATATAGTTTATATTACTACCATAACATCCCTTATTTGTAAATAGTTTTATCTTTATATATTTACATTATTTTTTTATTACTACTTCATTTCTTCATGTTTCATCAGTTTTTGCGCACAATATGACCTATATATGTGTCGACGTGCCGTAACACACCATTCATTCATTCATTTTAGGATGAGCAATATCCCCTAAAACGTTTAAAAACAAAAACAGACAAACAAAAAGGGATAATAATGTAGATGATATGCATAGAAAAAAAAGGATCGAACATTCAAATATGTGAGGCTCTCGCAAGGGGATGGGGGTGGGTCCATGTTCCCTTGTTCCATGAAAATATGACCCAGTGTTCCCTTGTTCCCTTAAACATATTTTGCTTTCTTCACCAAACATATGTTTCCAATGTTCCATTGTTTCCCAAAAATATTGCTAACAATGTTCCCTTGTTCCCCAAAAATAAATGGCCATGTTCCATTGTTCACCCAACCCCCCGGGAGACCCTCATATGTTATCAATTTGATATTAAGCAATTGTGTTGGCATTTATTCGTACAGGATGCCATGGAGGAATAATTGGTTCACGATGACGTCGTATGCGACGTAGTATGGTTTCATAATTAAATATGTAACTGATAGCTGAAAGTCATTTTGATAGTATTCATACGTCTTCGGAAAAAGACGATCTGTCTACAGAAGTAATCTGAAAATTCAAGTAACTGTAATTCAGCGTTAACATTAAATATTTCGAAAATTCCCTTTGCAAACGCATTTGCAGTGGTAATGCTAGTAAAATATGATGTCAACAGTATTTTATTTGGCGTAATTCAGAATTAAGAACGTCGAAAGCTGCCACTAATTCGAATTACTTAACAAAATCATATGTACCCAATTGTATACGTGTTGTAATTTATTTCTAAGGAAACACATCTCTAAGGAAACACATCGACTTGAAAGCTTTAAAACGAGTTCAAGTCTTTATTTTGCAGTTCAACAGTATCGCTAATCAAGCGTGAAATACACAAAATAATGAGAATATTATTGACATATTCTTAGGTGGTACATGGGAATTTTGACTAGTATATTCTGCCTACTTCATATATAAAATAATCTCGGTATGTTTGCTGTTGCTTGTTATTTTTTTTTGTAAAAAGTTTTCGTAAGCCCTGCAAAAATCGTTAATTTATAGAATAAACGTGTAATAACGTCAGTCTCAAAATGAAAATATGGTGATTGTGTGTACAGTGATTGGTTCGCTTTTACCGGGAATCTATATAAGATAAAAAAAAAACAGCAGACATTCAGTCAGTGCTCACGAACATGACAGACGGCTGACCGGAAAAAAAGAACATCTAGGGAGTCAATGTCTCTAGTATTATTCACAGGAGCGTCGTATAAGTATGTATATAAGTCAATTACATTTTGTTGATTTCTTTTACGAGCTACTGAAGACACTGAATACGTCTCGTATTTGGCATGTATTATATATGTCTAGCGGAGTCTATTACGTAATAAATGTATCTGTATATATAAACTTAATTATCAATGTAATCATTGACTTTAACACGAAGATATAAGACATATCCTCGCCAAAGAACTTGTTTGGAGTGAAAGGAGTAAATTTGGTCGTCATATCCCCCGCCGAAGAACTTTTTTGTTTGAAAGGAGTAAATTTCATCGTCATATTCCTCGCCAAAGAACGTGTGCGTGAAAGTAGTAAATTTGACTGTCATATCCCCGCCAAAGAACTTGTTTGGCGTGAAAGGAGAAATTTGGTCGTCATATCTCCCCGGCTAAGAACTTTTGTGTCTGAAAGGAGTACATTTTACGTCATATCCCCGCCAAAGATCTTGTTTGGCGCGAAAGGAGTAAATTTGGTCGTCATATCCCCCGCCAAAGAACGTTTTTTTGTGTGTGTGAAAGGAGTAAATGTTATCGTCATATCCCCCGCCAAAGATATTTTTTGTATGAAAGGAATAAATGTGACTATCATATCCCCCGCCAAAGAACGTTTTGTATGAAAGGAATAAATGTGAATATCATATCCCCCGCCAAAGAAAGTTTTGTGTAACCGGAGTACATTTTAATGGGAATGCTAAATACATCTGAAACACTTCACGGTGCTGTCATTACAAAAATCATTAAACCGGTTAAACGGGAAATAACTGGACCAAGAAATTTCTGCCTGTGTACCTTAGGACGGGAACTTACAAAATCGCCTGTGTCAGGGACCATCGCCGCCTGTGTCAGGGACCATCGCACATGTTAAATAAAGTAAATGTAAACGTATACAAATACAGGCAGCAGAACAATAGTTTACACCAGGAACTTCGCATAGAAATTACACCAGAAACTTCGCATAGAAATTACACCAGGAACTTGGAACTTCGCATAGAAATTACACCAGGAACTTCGCACAGAAATTACTGCTGGCACACACAATGCATGTATTTCATTATTTACATCATGTATATATTCCATACGTTACATAATGTATGAATTCCACACTTCCCGTTATTATGTTGCATTATAACAATTAATGTACGACTCGTAGTAGTCTGGATGAAGTCAAATTAGAGCTGGATAGTTTACTGTTAATGCAGTTGTATGCAAACACAATATACATAATTAATTTTGGTTAACATCTCCGACTTGAAATCACTTGCCCGGCACCGCTGTAGGTTCGATCCCTCAGGGGCCTAGGAATCTTTATGTGAGGAAGCTATCCAGCTGGCTTGCGGAACGTCGGTGGTTCTACCCAGGTGCCCGCCCGTGCACGAAAATTTCCCGAAGGGGTACCTGGGGTCTTCCTCCACCAATGGAAGCTGGAAAGTCGCCATATGACCTTAGCTGTGCCATGGTGCGACTATAAAATCCAATTCAATAATTTTGAAGAAAAGAAATGTCCTGGAAAATAAGTTGAACATTTGTTTGTTATCAGTTTTCTTCTGGATTTGCCTCAAGTGTTGATGTAGTTGTAAACGACGCAGCTTTATAAACTTTTTTTTATTTTTATTTCAAATTTGTAGCCTCTTTCTAATCATCCTGTCTCCTTGCTAAGATTATTGACTCAGCCCCATATTTTGTATGTTATCATATCTTTCCCGCCCACCTTTTACGTCAGCGTCACATATGAGGCAATTGCATAGCCAACTTCACAGCATTGGCAATATTTGCAGAAACAACACGCTGGGAAATATCTGGGCACAGTCGGAAATAACTGTATAACTGTATTTTAATAATGTGTTATTGTTTTTCATCTCAAAGTTATTTTCCGGAACGCTCTAGCAATATGCGTTACAAGAATTTATATGTTTAAAGGGACACATGGCAATCTTGAGTTCTATTCAAGCATTTGAATTAGCACCTCGATTTATTAATCCTGCTTACAAACTTGTAAACTGCCTTCATATAATTAAATAAAATACTGAGATTTCAGTTTTCTTCAGCATTCTATGAATAATCGATCAATTTGTTCAATCATGGTATACTACTGTTAATAACAGACCACTTTCAATTATGAGTATTATCTCGATAAAATACCACAGAAATTTCGTATTGCGCTTACTAAGGTAAGACTGTCTTCGCATCAACTGCGGATTGAAACAGGTCGTTATGGTGTTAACAGAATCGACCATAATCAACGCTACTGTTTAATTTGCAATTCTGGTGATCTAGAAGACGAATACCACTTTATTTGTATATGTCTAGCATACACTGACATTCGAAAGCAATATATTAAATCACGTTACTTTGTTAGACCAAGCGTTTATAAATTTATTGAGCTAATGCAGTCTGTTAGTTTTTCTGTTATCTCAAAACTTTGTAAATTTGTATATCAAGCGACAATTATTCGACAAAACATAGTCAATCGTCATGAAAATGTATTGTAAATCTCACCTAAAGTAAATACTACACCATCTTTTGCACATCTATATGCTTTAACGTTCTTCATGATATTTCAATATGTATATATGTACATACATACACATTGCATTGTTCTATTATTTTTTTCAATGTACTTAGTACAACCTCACGTTCAATATCTGTTTGTATATCTTTTCCGTATAAATCATATTTTGCTCATTGCCTTTATGTCTATGCACATACTTATCATGACTGACTGTTGTATATAATAGTATTCATTGTATCACGTAACAAGAAACATTGTAATGTTTACGTTACTTAATAAAGAATCTTGAATCTTGAATCTATCAAATGTTTAAATATATTATTGTGCAATATTATCAAAAGATAGTGATATGTAAAAACAACATGCTTTGAACTATTCGAATAATTTAATATTAATGATTGCAGAATGGGACGCCGTGCGTTTTAAAAAAATCAATATTGCCGTGTGTCCCGTTAGTGTATTTTAGCTGAGTCGGTGAAGTGACTGTGTTGGTCTGCGTACGTTTAACTACAGCACTTTTTATGCCCCCGAAGGGTGGCATATAGTAGTCGCACCGTCTGTCCGTTCGTGACTGTTCGTCCCTGTTCGTCCCCGTTCGTCCCCGTTTGTCTGTACAATCGTGTCCGCTTCATAACTCTGACAATATTGGACAGATTTTCAAATAACTTCGCACAATTGCTCACCACAACAAGACGACGTGTCGCGCACAAAATCCAGGTCCGTGGCTCCAAGGTCAAGGTCACACTTAGAGGTCAAAAGTTGTCCGTTCGTCTGTACAGTCGTGTCCGCTTCATAACTCTGACAATAATGGATGGATTTTCAAATAACTTCGCACAATTGCCCACAACAACTAGACGACGTGTCGTGCACAAAACCCAGGTCCGTGGCTCCAAGGTCAAGGTCACATTTAGAGGTCAAATGTCAAATTATGTCCAGTCAGTAACTATGGCATTCCTGGACGGATATTCAAATAACTTGGCATAAGTGCTCAGCACAACCAGACGACATGTCGCGCACAAAATCCAGGTCCGTCGCTCTAAGGTCAAGGTCACACTTAGAAGTCAAAGGTCAAATCATTTCCGGTCAATAACTAGCAGTTCTTGACGGATTTTGAATTAATTTGCACAAGTGCTCACCACAATAACATGATGTGTCGCGCACAAAATCCAGGTCCGTGGCTTCAAGGTCAAGGTCACACTTAGAGTTCAAAGGTCAAATTGTGTGAGACAATAACTCTGGCATTCCTGGACGGATTTTGAAATAAGTTTTATTTTTTTTTATTTTTTTATTTATTTCTTAATTTTTTGTGTGATTTTTTTAATTTTATTTATTTATTTAATATTTTTTTTTTTTTTTTTTTTTTCAAATTTTTTTTCATTTTTTTTTTTATTTATTTATTTTTTTTTTTTTTTTAAATTTTATTGATTTTATTTTTAATTTTATTTATTTATTCATTTTTTTTTTAAAATTTTATTCAATTTTTTTTTTTTAATTATTATTATTATTTTTTTTATTTTTTTTAATTTTTTTTTAATATATATTTTTTTAAAATTATTTTTAAATATATCTGTTGCTTTCATATTGCTCCAAGGTCAAGGTCACACTTACAGGTCACTTCAGGGGCATTTGTCACTTACTGTGACATTTCTTGTTCAAATGTATTTAGCGTTTACATAAATTAATGACTGTTTATCATAAGAGACATATTGGTCTATTAGACAATATTAGAAACACCAAGGTGACAGGAGATGCCGACTGTGGTCTCTGCACGCCAACGTGACAGGAAATGCCGACTTTGGTCTTTCCACTCCAAAGTGACCGGAAATGCCGACTGTGATCTCTCCACGAAATGCTCTACATGGGTAAGTGGGATAGATCGCAATTTATAAAATAAATATACATGACACCTGCCATCTCGCTCAAATCACTAGAGCAGTGGCAGAAAAACAATAAACGTGGCTCCAGCGTAAATGTAGTGTCTACAATAGAATTTGCAGCAACTCTGCAGTTCAGGGTGAGAAGGTTCTAGGCCCATCCTCCATATTTTATCTCGATGTACATGGAGGATGAGCATGGCATGTTCATTCCTGTTAGACGCCATATAACCTTTCATGTGGTGGTGCGCCTTAACCCAATTCACTTCAATAATACACATTAAACCTGTTTTTTACTGATAAAGCAACAAATAATCTAATAATGTATTTATTGTTCGACGCCAACATTACATCAAGGCTTTACGTCTGGAACTCGGAGACATTCGTGTAACTCTAGAAGATGATGTTGTGGCCGCATATACAACTCAGTGCATAATGTTCAACGCTGGAATGGACGAAAAGCAATGCATCCTAAATTACACAACCTTATAAAGCCCGTTTTATTTCCAATTCCATGATCTGCATCAATATCAACCTCTCAAAACCTTTAAATTCTTCTCTTACAGCCGTTCTAAATCACGTAAAAGGTATTTCACTGAAGCTTAGGCCAAAAAAAAAAAATACCTGTGTTTCCGGTGGCCCGACCGACCCTATTTTTAAGGGGCCGACCCTAAAACTTTTTATTTTTTATTTTTTTATTTGTTCTGAACATTGATTTATCACAATATATCGAGGTAAACTGACATCACAGAGAAACTTTCGGCTGTATCGTCAACTTGTATGGGGTTTATGAGATAAATACATGTAGAATCTCACAATATCTTGCTTCAAAAAAAAAATAAAAAAAATAAATAAAAAAATGCTTACCTGCCGACCCTATTTTTTTTAGAGCATGCAATAGGAAACACACCTATTTTTTTTTTGGCCTTATGCAAACTAGATATGTAAAGATTAATATATTGTGGTCATTCATATATTTTGCAGACGGTCCTGATAGAATTTGCCATAATAGTCAAGTTTCGTCTATAAGCACTTGTGACGTTTCCATACTATATACAACCTTACCACACACACTTATATTGTTTGTTTGTTTGAATGGTGTTTTACATTTTAGGCCATATATGACGTCGATTTGTTTTGTTGTAGAAGCAGAATATCCCATGTTTCATGGGTAGAACCAGTACTGTGTACCTCTCCCACCATCCGTAAGAATCGACACTTTTGCATTTACAAGTTGAGCTACCAACGGGACTAGAACTCGCAGCGGTGAGAGGCGAGAACGTTTACCACGCAACGTCGTTAACCCCTCGACCACACACACGTACAACTATGGTATCTGGATGATATATTGTAAGGATTGGTAATTTGACACTTGGCGAGATGCACTAGTGTGAACTGTATTAACTCTTATATTTGCTTAGTGCGGGACTTATTAAGCACTTTTTCCAACATTTAATCATTTATAATAGCTCTATACTCAGTGCCGAGATCAATATTTATGTACCTTACCCACCATCACTTTCGCTGTAGGTTTGACCTTGACATCTGAATTGACATCTGAATAGCATTATTGCTTTCTGTCATCTTGACTTACATGATATGTTTTATTGTTATGATTAAACAATATTCATGTAAACATGGTATATCATGGAATAATAACTGTTTAATGTAATAACAAGAAGGACACTTTACCGTAATCTGCCAGTTTATGCCCGCCGTTATATGAACTGTCGCTTCATCCACTTTAGAGCTGGATTTCCATATGATAAATACTGACTTATTTGATAAAATCACACTTGCCTTATGTTATCAAATGTGTAGATTATGGGGAAACCTGAAATCCACCAATCTGGTCCCCTTTTATATCTAAAATATGCATTTTAGTAAGTCCGAAATCTAACATGGTGGTACTCTGAAATCGTGGATGTCACAGGATTTCTGAGGGCGCTTTAACGGGGTAGCGATTGGTGGATGCCAGGATTTCCTCACCCTTGATTGGAGGATGTCAGAATCTACCCCTATATAAGTGTAAATTGCCAGTTAATCCACACTTCTGTCATACAAATTACAACAGCCATATTTAACGATTCTGACACTTAGTCTAGGGAAGCTACTCTGTAAGTAGTATTGTAATACAATTGAATAGAATAGCTCAGCATCGTTTTAGGTAAACATAAATAAAACAGTTGTCAAGATAGAAGTTTTCAGTTTTGTAAGATTTCGTTACACCAGCCCTGACAAGACTAACAATATTGAACATTACAGAGCCTTTCTCTTCTAGTATGGTTAATGATATATATATCCTTAATACATTCAACTTAACATATCTAATATTTCTAATACTGTCGCTTCTTTTTTTCATTATATGCATCCCTTGATTGAAAAGGGAAAAAAAGTGGTTAACCCATTTACAGTTCGGCACTATGTGTTCCTCTTTGGTTGTACGATGACAAAATATACCCTAACTTTTCAGTGTGTTTCACCAAAAAGGTTGGTGAATTCCAATGAAACGTTGAATTGGGATTGGTCCGTCTTTTTCAAGGTTACACACTGACCTTGAAAAAAGGGGGTGAATCCCACTAACACGTTTTTTGTGTAACCTTGAAAACGATGGGTGACACAAAACTAATACAGCAAACAATGACCATATTTGGAAAAAACACACACTAATTAGGCAAACAAAGTGATTCTTAAAACGTAAAAAATAACTCAGTGAGCATTTGTGCCAAGTTATTGAAAATCCGTCCAGGAATGTCAGAGTTATTGACCGGACACGATTGTACGGACTGAGTGACTGACTGAAATAAACACTTTTAAACACGTGAAAATGCATACCAATTTCTGAAATGTTCAAGTTTTAGTACAAAAACTCGTAAAACAATGGTCTTAATATAAAAAAAGTTCGTTGAACCCTTATAGTTCAATCAAATTCATCTAATGAGCATCGAGAGATTTTCTCATTGTTTCCAGTCTTATATTTATATCAGAACAACATTTGCAATATCTATGAAGTCATTTCAGCAAGTGGTTCAATTTATTGGACTTCAAAAATAGAGAAACTAAGCTCCGCCTAACATTGCGTGTGTAGAATGGAAACCCGGCGAAAATCAGAATAAATCGGCTATGGCAGCTGCCAATTAAGAGGGTTGCTGCTAGAGATAGGGTTCGACTACTGCTCACGTGCAGATATAAGGAAGCCGCCGGAGAATGACTGAGTTGAATTATAAGTCGGTTATAGGTCACTTATTAACATGTTGAAGAAATAGGTTCTTTGGTGACTACGTATAGCATAGAGGCTTTAAAGAGAAATCTTCACCATTAAGAAACCGAGAGGGAGGGAGCGTAGTCTCTATATAGGTCGCGCTCTTCACCGCGAAGACTGCTTGTTGTAAAATCTTCATGAATATATGGTGCAAGTATCTGAACCTCTGATGCAACTGATTGGTTGAAAAAGTAGGGTAGACACTACATCATGAAGAGTGCTGGTAGTAAAATCTTCATTTATAATTGGTGCAAGTATTTGAAAATCGGAGGCAACCGATTGGTTGAAAAAGCTGAGTAAACATTAATACTCCTGAACGTATTTCCTTTACATTTTAATAATTGATTTATACCCATACTTATGACGAACATTGTAGGACTATTTTGAACATACCGCATCCTTATATAAACATGCATATGGAATACATAACCAGCCTGTACGTTGGGGCAAAATGCAAAACAGACAACAATAAACAATTTGTGAAATAATGAGTATTTGCAGACGAGTTCAGTGCAAAAACAATATTACGGTGATTGGTTTATATATAAAAGCTGACACCCGAGGAAAATATAATACTAGACACTGTCTGTGCCATCTCCGTTAAATTAAACATGAACATAATTTGGCTATAAAAGACACATTGGTCGATGTGCGACACCGTATGTCTGTCATGGTAGCTGCAGACATACGTTTAATGACG
>JAWPHD010019558.1:0-35196 GCA_037043455.1 Cyrtodaria siliqua | reverse complement strand
GTCAAGATTGCCCCTGTGTAAGTGTCCCACAGGTTGGTGATGAAGCGCGGTCCTGCAGCCTGTTATATGAACTGCGCGGTCCTGACCGTGGGATCCGAGTCATTACGTTGGAGTACGGGCCCTAAAACTCGCTTAAAACTTAGAATAGGACAAACCATATCATGACAGGCAGAATACAATATTGGTCTCTTATGTAGATAATTATACCACCACTAGATCGTCTCGCTCTTTTATGTTGAAATTGTCTGTATGAATGGACAGGGTCACTATAACCGTTAAGGTCAATGTTTGATTTCTTGTTAGTCCAGGATTCAGATAAACAGATGATATCATAATCACTTACAATATTTAAAAACCCATGAGATGTGAGTTTTTCTGATGTAAGTCCTTCGACATTCCAAGACAAACACTTTAAAACACTCTCACGTGGGTCCTATTTGTTATCCCTGTAAAGAGTTAACGGAGTCTTGTTTGTTGCAAATGTACGTTGAATATGCAACCAAAACACAATATGATGATTTTACTTGTATTTGGATCGCCACCCATTATTTTCCAGGTCGCCTCCAGTCCGTTTAAAGGAACACTGTCCGTAAGTAAGCAGATATTGAGCATAACCAAATAACTGTCTGACTTTTATTCAGTGAAATGTATACAAGAAAACATGAGGATAGACCCTAAGAAGTATGTAGGAATACATTCGTGAGTTTAAAAAAAGAAGAAGTTTTAATTATTATATGCAAATAAAGTGAGACCCACAATATTTACCTTTTCTGCGATCATGTAAATTTCATTAGCGCATTATGTTTTCACCATAGTATGTATTGCGTAATATGTATAGCCCGCTTAGCTCAGTCGGGAGCGATGTCCGACTACTTTACGCTCACGCACACTATTATTACTGCGAGTGTAAAGAAAAGGTAATTTTAGTTTGGGAGTTACGGACAGTATCCCTTTAAGCTTATAAACATAGCCTTTTTTAAATTTGAAAATTTTATCAAATCTAAGAATCCACTTAAACAAATTCAATGAAACATCACACATATATTCAATGCCGAGGGCCAAGTGACGAACTGATAGAGAAAAATGCAATAATTATGTTATATACTTAAGCATAATTAGGCCTATAACTTACTTTCTCAAGGTTACATTGCACCACTGCGTTTGTGATTCCGTGGTGTATAGTCAAATAGTGCCTAATAAAAAACGTTTCCCTGCCTTACTTAGTGATACAAAATGCATACTTTTGATTGCTTTTGTTATTATTACCTATAATTGTGTTTTAACATTTTCTACGGAGAAAAATGCGCATTTGTTATCTCTTGATATACATTCGTCCTATATAAAACAAAGAAGGAAAATCAATGGTGCAATGTAACCTCAATGAATAGCCACAGCATCATAGGTCGAGCGTTTGCACCGACAGGCGGTGTCTCATAATCATCTTGGAATTGGTGTTTGTTTTGAATATGTGTTTTCTGAAAGCTAAATTTCCCGCTCGACTTGTTATATACTCAGTACATTTGAAACGCAAGACTTTGTATTGTTTGAATTTCTATTTTTTGAAATATATTTGAAAGAAGTAGAGCAAATCGTATGCAACTGTTTATCGCCATATGTTAACCTTTGAGACAAAGAGACCTGTTATTTGACTTGAACAAAAAGCTACCGAATTTAATTGAAAATAAAAAATGTTGCGTTTTTAAATGTATATATCGCTTGTTAAGACACACCAAGTTTCATTAATTTTCTTACTGAACAAAACAACATAAAGGGATTTTATTTTGAACACAAGTTGAAAAGAAAAAGACGTTTGAGACATTTACACAAATGGTGAATCTATACAAATATACAAATGGAACATTCGAAGGCATAGTTTATATGCTATGATATTTTTGAAATTAACACTTTTCTTATCATTATTTGACTGGTTCCAAGGACACAGAGCTGTTTATTGTAAACTGATGGCACTCTAACATTTGCGGTATAATAACCTGATATCCTTACCATCAGTACCTAATGAATGCCATCAAAAACACCTGACCATTCATGTATTGTGAATGATCGTGTTGGACATGCCAATCAGCACATTGCGATAATTATAGTCGCAGTATAATCAACAGAGGAGGAGGCTAATTTTGTTCAGAAATAAGTGAGCTATTGGTGTAATTATCAGCTTAATATAAATACACCAACTATCGTTTGATCATCAACTCGGATTTGTGTTTGATGTACAAGTTGTATCATTATTTAGTTCTCATAACTACGTCCAGAAACAAGTGTCAAAAGGTCGTTTCTGTTTTCAATAACGCAATTACTAAGATTGAGCTAATCAGGCTTGGTTGATTATTTCACATCATAGTTTATCACTCATCAATTCAAATAATAAAGGATATATTCGTAAACTCTCCATATTTATCTGTAAAGCGTTTCATTTAAGAAATGAGATGATATATAGAAATTAAACTGTGGATATGTTCCTAACATGTTGTGTATAGTTAACTTATATTAATATAAATATGTGTATGTATAAATAGTATTATGTTAACTGGTGTTAATATATACAAATATTCATGCAAATTTATAAACACCTTCTCGTCAATGCACATGAAATGTGTACATGTATATGCAAAATCTTTCATTGTGATCTCATACTTGTTGTCTTATATGTACCAACTGCACTGTTACCATGTATTACTCTGTATTTGTATCCTCATGGGCTTTATAGCCTATTGGAATTTTGAAATAAAATTATCTATCACATAACATGGCTTCTGGGAGTGTAATAAAGCCATGACTTTTTTCTCGTAATACACTGTGTTTGTTTACAGTAAAACAATCCCAATTGTTTGCATGGTATATCATACGGTACGTTCAGACGCCTTAATTAATTATCATCATTTGAAATCTTACTTCATTAAATGAATGTTATTAACGTTAAATTTGGTTTAAGGTCCTATCATTTTATCAAACTCGTTTGTTAAAATCAATATAACACAGTCACTCATGTAAGATGCTCTATTTAGGTTTTTATACAAGCGTGTTGTTACGACTGTAGGGCAAAATCCCCACGGACAAAATCCTCCTCGTATATTTTAAGAAAAGAGGACAAAGTCCCCCCAGTAAAAAACATGATAGGACAAAATCCCCCTATTACTGTCGGGTATAATAAAACCTAAAACGACAATTACAAATACACTTAACATACATTAACACGTTTGGGAATAACTTCATAATCAGGTTTAACAGTGAGCCATGAGTAATTCCTATAGAACATAAAGAAAATTAAAATGCATACCAAAATCACTTTAGCTTCGCATGTGTGGCTCCCATTTGTCTAAGTTCTAACAGCTTGATACAAAACAAAATACAAATTCATTCTTTCTACTTTCTATTTTTTAACAGAGACTGTGCAAATGCATATTTAGTGCAAATCAAATTATAGTGATAATTAAACTAAATATTAAAGTGATTAAACTAAATATGAAATACCATCAAATAAAACAAAACGTAATGTAATATAAGCATTAGACTGAATAAAACCGAGACTCCTACTTTTCTCACGTGTTTGTTGCTTTCTAGGCATCCCCTTTTAAGAATTTATAATAATCAAAAACACGTATATGATACTTTGTTAATCAAATAAAAACGATCTATAACAAAAACTAATAGAACAAACATATATACTACAAGATAATAGCACAAACTATATAATACAATATAATAGCTCTCATGTATTACATGTAGCATCTGCTTATGGTCCTCTACTAAGTTTGTTGAAATGGTGACCCTGGGGTAAAAATGTATTAGTACAATTTAATAAAACAACGATAATAGAGCATGGCGGGGATTTCTTTATTTACACTTCCTGTTGTAATGGAATGACAATATGGTAAGGGTGAGGTTTGGTGTGCCCTAGAACCTGTTTTTAACCTACAGCGGCCTTTTTGCCACTGACCGTTCCTTATTGTCAATCAATTGTATGCCCCCGAAGGGTGGCTATAGTAGTCACACCGTCCGTCATTCCTTCCATCCGCTCGTCCGTTTGTCCGTACAATCGTGTCCGGTAAATAACTCGGAGAGTAATGGACGGATTTTCAAATAGCCTGGCACAATTGCTCACCACAACAAGACGACGTGTCGCACACAAATTCACCTCCGTGGCTTCAAGGTCAATGTCACACTTAGAGGTCAAAGATAAAAATGAAGTGCTTTCGTGTCCGGTTAATAACTGACATTCATGACGGATTTTCAAAAAACTTGGCACAAGTGCTCACCACAATAAGACCACGTCAAGGTCACATTTAGAGGTCAAAGGCAGAAATGAAGTGCTTTCGTGTCCGGTTAATAACTTTGACATTCATAAACTAATTTTCAAATAACTTGGCACAAGTGCTCACCATAATAAGACCATGTGTCGCGCACAAAATCCAGGTCTCTGGCTCTTAGGTCAAGGTCACACTTAGAGGTCAAAGGCCAAAATGAAGTGTTTTTGTGTCCGGTTAATAACTTTGCCATTCATGGACGGATTTTCAAATCACTTGGCACAAGTGCTCACCACAATAAGACCACGTGTCGCGCACAAAATCCAGGTCTCTGGCTCCAAGGTCAAGGTCACACTTAGTGGGCAAATGAAGTGCTTTCGTGTCCGGTTAATAGCTTTGACATTCATGGACGGATTTTCAAATAACTTGGCACAAATGCTCACCACAACAAGACGACATGTCGCGCACAAAATCCAGGTCCGTGTCTCCAAGGTCAACGTCACACATTAGTTGAATGGTGTCGCATACGGTGACTGTGTTTGTTACATTTCCTGTCGACTTTTATCCCTACTTTTATAAAACAATCTAATAAAACAACGTTTATAATAAGATACTGAATTTATTAATACAATCTAATAAAACACTTTATTATATATATTAAAGAACAAAATATAGCAAATTAATACAAGTTTATAATGCAAACCTTACAGAGGACAATATGTAATACATCCAAATGTAACAAAACATATATAGCAACCAAATTAGGCCAAACTAAATAATAGTTTAGAACAAAACATATAGAACAATCAAATAGCTAAAACAAAAACATAACATAATAGAACCACGTACATTATTACAAGTATACCAACATAAGATATTATCCGATAGAAACTGTATTATTAAAACAATCTAATAAAAAAGTTTATATTTACAATGTAATTATACAAAATGCTTAATACATTCTGACATTATGATAATAACATAAATGTAGCCTAATAGAAAATAAATAAATACAATTTTCAATAGCGAATAAATAATTCAAAATATATGAAACAGTCTGACAAATCAAAATATACAATACAGTATAATAGAAGAAAAACATATATGAATACATCTAGAACACATACTTTATAATAATATCAAATAAAAACAAAATTATATTTAATATGTAATCAACAAAATATACAAACAATATAAGTAAACAACATATGTAATACAATATACTGGCAAGAACACAACATATAATACAGTCTAATAGAAATATATATTCTGACTGTTAGACATAAAATGTTGAAACTCAAATTTACAGAAATAGTACCCATATTAAAACAATGACTCCTGTGCATATTAAGGGTAGTAGGTCAACGGTTAAGGTCATTGTGACATTGTTAGGAAAAACGCCTTATATTATAGGGATAAAAAATAAATGAAAAACGAGTGGAATGTTTTCCCGAAAACAATCTGGGAGAATTTACCCAAAATGGATTTGGATTTGAGAGAATTTTCTTTTTGAGAGAATTTTCCAAAAAAGGATTTGTGAGAATTTTCAAGAAATGTTTTTGGGAAATCTTTCCCATTTTTTTTGAGAACCATTTGTTTTCACCTTATTACTTAAACTACTTATTTTATTGTCAAATATACAAACAAGCACGTTTCCAATGGCATGAATGTTGTTTCAGTTATAAAATTAAAACCTGACTTTTCCATGTTCCCATGGGAAAATTCTCCCAATTCAAACATAGGGAAACTATCAAAGCGCTCTCATCGCTGGAATATTTTGCCAAAAGCCTTAAATATCAAAGCTACGATATATTATAATGAAATATAGATTAATATTTGTTTCAAAAGTTTCCCATGGGAAAAAAGGCGAATTCCTTTCATACGGGAATATAATTTCCCATGGGAAAGGGACTGTCCAATGGGAAAACCGGGCCTCCTCCAAAGGTCATCTTCGTGTCTTTTTCGGAATTATTTTAATGTTAGGGATTGCATTGAATATAATGTAACAAGCATTTGAGATGTACTTTCATATCATGTAGGCGAAAGCGTCCTAGCTTACACGAAATTACTTGTTGTTTTTATCAAAAACCGGCGCGGCAACAAAAACAACAACAACAGCTGCTGTTTATAATGCATTTTAATATCACAATTTATAAGGAATAAAAAAAGAACAGTACATATTGCAATCTAGCCGAAGGAAACTTGTCAAATAATAAACTAAAACAAACAGTATGATACAATCTAAACTAATGGAGGACGTTTTACAATAGGTCAAGTTGGGTTGAAACGCAAGTGGTAATGAGCATGACAAAGATATAGATGATTACTGGAGTATCATGTTCTCTATCCACATTTATAATACAGCCTGCTTGAACAAAACAGGGGGCTGTCACGAATCCTTGTATAGTTGGTGAAATTTCCTTTGATGATTGCAAATAATACAGAATAATTAAGGAAGCTGAGTTATACCATACTCTAACTTTCAATAAATGGAAGTTAGAGCACGGTAGTTATTTTCTGACAAGGTCACACGATACGTCATTTTACAAAACATTAATAGTCTCTCTCAGCTCTTTGGTTATTTAACAACCGCGATGTGCTATCTCTGTGTTAAAGTTAACCAACTCGCTGAGAGCAGACTCTGTTTATTTCATATAATACTTCTACATAAGAGTATGATAATTATTAAAACAAAGTTTTTTTATAAATCTATATTAGCTTTATTACTACTAAAGTGATTATACGCATCAGAACGTCCTCTTTTTCCTTCCTGTTGTGTAACGTTTAGAAATAATGAACTTGTATCATGCTGTGGGTATATTAATTGCGTATTACGAATGGTCATGTTTCATATACGTTTCACTCGAACGATCTCTTTTCTTGTGCTCGTTTGAAGACATACCGAGATATGACCATTGTTCAACGCATCCGTATCTCTGTCATGAACAACAATGTTTGCTAATAGCATTGTGCATTCAAGCCAAGACATGCGATGTTTACTGACAAAAGTAGGAGATTTCTTGGGTCGAACACGATTTAAAAGGAACAATAATGAATTCACAGTCTTGGTAGTCAGCAATGTCGAGGTAAATGGTTAATACGTTTATTGGTACATACATGTTTTTGTAGCAATATCGAAGTAGGTAGTTATTACTCTCAATGAAGCAATGTCGAGGTAAATGGTTATTACTGAGTTTGTTATCAGGGCGGCTATACCTCATGATTTCTTCGTGAATCTACTGAAACGGATTTGGATCAAATAAAGCGAACATATCTTTACTTTTCACCGCAAAAAACAAAGTGATTATTCCTCACTTTCTGAAATTATATAAATAGAACTTTCCAAACGGGACCTGATCGTTTCTGTCAGTTTGAAAAAAATTGATTTGATTAGATTAGAATTGAAAGACGAATCATTTTGTCGTAAGGGCGGAGGACAGGGCTCACTTAGTAGAGTTATGTATATTTTATATGATCAAAATCCGTTCAGTATTCTCGAAGAAATGATAAATAAATCTACCTGAGTACAAACTTGCCAGATCAGCAGTGTCTAAGTTAGCAGTTATTGGCAGTATAGTGATATATAAGGGTAAGCGGTTGTTGCTTTTATTGATACAATCCCGTAGACAGTTTGTAATACCGCAAGTTATTTAATGTTCAGTCATTACGGTTTTGCGTTTCAATAGATGCAGACATTTGGTCCGCGTAGGTTCGAACATTGACATCGGCACAAATTGACCTCAGTACTATCCCTTATCAGCAAAATGAACATAACTGGATTCAGTGCTTTTCGTTGAAACGTGCGTGCCAACCTCGTGAATGGGCACGATCTGCATCATTACAATGTGAACGTCATTGTAAATATCGCCGAGATGATGGGCACGATCTGCATCATTACAATGTGAAGAGCATTGTACATATCGCCGAGATGATGGGCACGATCTGCATCATTACAATGTGAACGTCATTGTAGATATCGCCGAGATGATGGGCACGATCTGCATCATTACAATGTGAACGTCATTGTAAATATCGCCGAGATGATGGGCACGATCTGCATCATTGCAATGTGAACGTCATTGTAAATATTGCCGAGATGATGGGGCACGATCTGCATCATTACAATGTGAACGTCATTGTAGATATCGCCGAGATGATTCAGGTGATAACTATTTATAACTCGGGGATAACTTTAAAGAAATTAACCCCCCAAATAACGGAAAAATTACATTACAAAAAGTTTATAATGCGTCTACAATGTTTGGATTCTCAAAACATGTTAGTTACAGGGGCGGATCCAGGATTTCAGCTTGGGGGAGGGGAGGGGGGATGGGGGTGGGGGGGGGGAAGATTTTTGTCAATATTCGGGTCCGTTTCTGGCCTCATAAAACGGTTGCGGTAGTGCACTGATAGGGTAAAAAGTCCGTTTTCAAATAAAAGGACTTGACAATGTGTTAATTAAACCAATCATTAGCCATTATGCGTCGAGCGAGCGAAGCGAGGGAGAACATTTTTTATACTGAGGGCGTGCATCGAAATTGTTTGATGGGGTGCGTAAGATTTTGGTCAATTTTCGGGTCCGTTTCTAGCCTCATAAAACGGCTGCAGTAGTGCATTGATAGGGTAAAAAAGTCCGTGTTAAAATAAAAAGGATTTAACAATGTGTTAATTAAAGGGGGTACATCAGGATTTTTCTAGAAATATCTTAAATTATAAAAATGTTCCAATTCATGATAAAACACTTATATCCATCAAAATAATTATGATGTTCGAACCATATTGCTAAGGTTTAAACTTTGAATACACCATATAGCTAGGACGGAATCGGGCATAAAATGCTCAAATTAACCCTGGTGCGTCACCTAGGATAGCACGTATTACTGTACAGAATTAATTTCCTTGTAACTAAGGGGTCATTTTTAGCATCATTCATTATGTTTAGGCGCTTTAATATAGAACATAACATTATTTGTCAATTTTAAGTCGGACCCCTATACCCCTTTGAAAAGCCTGATTTACTCCCTTTAAGCCACTCGTTAGACATTATGCGTCGAGCGAGCGAAGCGAGCTAGAACATATTTTATACTGAGGGCGTGCATCGAAATTGTTTGATATATTTTATCTACAGTAACATGGACATACATGTAAGATCCGGAAGTTTTAAAGGGGGGGGGGCGCCCCCTCCCCCCGCGCGCCCCCCTCCCACCCACCCCCTCCCCCACCCCCTCCTCCCCCGTATCCGCTAGTGAGTTATACCTTGTTGTCCAGTAGGTTTAGCAACGGTGTAAATATGTTGTAAAATTGGGTTGTTGTTGGCGGAATAGCTACTGTAAGGCCTGATATGACATGATTATTATTATTGGGCTTTATTATATGAAACTGTTAATCATGTTAATATTTCATCTATATCTTCGAACCATTTCACGTTTTATATTGGTAATGTCATAGCTTTTTATCTTTTGAACAAATTTAGTCCAAAAACCTGATGTACCCCCTTCTAAATCTCAAAAGGATCAGACAGGGTACATTATTTAAAAAAGAACCGCAATATAAACATAATCATGATAATGCTAGTTAATTTTATAATACTTATTTAGATAATCAATTAAGATCGAGACTAAGGTCTTGAAGCTACACATACATTACAAAATCTCATTATTGATACTCCATTTCTTCAACAACTGATATTTACAAAACACTTAAAGTATTTGACTAATTAGTTGATAGCATATTGATATTTGTAGTTTCTTGGCAGTGTTTCTATCAGCCACTGTCTCTTGTTTGACAGTGTAATCATGGTGTCTGGATAGAAGTGCAAGGTAATCTTGCTCACTTAGTATGTCATCCCAATTGAGGACAACCCTTCTGAACATGATGTGTTTGCCGAGCATAAGACATGCATGTTGATAACAAACGGGTTTATTTAAAGGATATTCATAACGGTGAGTAGATTTGCGATTATTTTACATAGTGTACATATAATAATAGCGAGGTTATATTTACACATAATGTTGATTTAAGTTAAGGAGTAGGTCTGTTGCCCTGACCGTTTCAGGCTGGTAACCCTGTGTTCACCATTCTTTCTGTTGTGTAATGTCCTTTTCTTTGAAATTTCATATTTGTCTGCGGTATTGTCCGGAACTAGGGCGCCATTGCGTTTGGTTGTTGTGGTTTCTATAGAACCATTTTTCTTATGTTTAAAATTTACGTTTTGTTAAAAGTACCATACACAAGCAAAACTAAGGCTTTGTTTCACTGCAACTTTGTCATCAACATAAAGACTGACTTTTGTAACAAAGTTTTCTACGTCATCAAATAAAATCTTATTCTCGCTTTTCACAGATATTGCAATGTGTGAATTGCAAATGTATAGTGTATTGATTTCGATTTAAATAAACATAAACATGTTCATGAAACAAAACATGGCCGGAGAACTTAAAATGTATAACTCCAACTAGATCTGCATCTGTGTATTACGAATTAAATACATGAATACCATCCCAACCTTCACAGGACTGAACATATATAAAGTCATTGAAATAGAACAGGAGATTAATCTAAAATTTAACCTAAGTCAGCACAACGAAACATGGAAACATTTTTCAACAAAACACTTAAATGTCGTCTTGCCTTTACCCGAAACACAAATTCTGCTTATTTCCTTTTCCTCTTTATCACTGGTTGGTCTTTTATTTTTATTTTTCCCTTCTACTTTACCATTTCTACTATTTTAATCCTTGTTTTGTCAGGTTGTTTTATCCTTCATATTATAACATCTGCTTTTAAGTTGTTCTGTTTAATAATATATATAGAGTATATGTGTTGGTTTGGAGTGAATATAGGATTTATTTTCATCGAGTGCTTTAGAAGGTGTGAAAATATTTGAGTTTTTTCACTTCGAAATGAAATAAATGCTACCAACAAATATTCTATTTACTATATGCTCACAACCTTGAAACTTATGCAGAAAAAAACATAATGCGCCAAAACAATGACGTCAATAACGTCAATAACGTCAACAGGGCATTACGTCATTTTCGGTATTTCACAGGTGAAATATATTTAAACAATGAAAATATAAGGTAAATCCACTATTTCACTGTAAAGTATATAATACTTGTAAAGTAGATAATACTTATATTTTCACATCAATAGTACTGCATACATTAGCTGTTATACAGCCATGCAGTTTATCAATCATTGAAATTAAAAAATAATCGAATCAAACAGTGATAAAAGGTTCCGTTAAACAATATTCTACAATTAAATTGAATACCGGTCTATCTTGTTTTTAAATAATTTTCCTTTCAACCTGAATCGAGAGATACTATTCTGTTGTCGAATGTTACTGGCTGTAAGGTTGGTAAAACATCATTAGTTGTAGCTGATACGGGCGTATTCTCTTTTATCAAATATCCGCATAATTTCCTGCACTTTGGACGTCTCCCTTAGAGTCTTTCATGTTGTCCTTTACAATTTACATAGGAAAACGCACTTTGACGAAAAGGATGCAACTGCTTTAAGATGAATATCATTTTCTTTGAAGTAGAAGTAACCATGCGTTAATTATATATATAATGACCTCTTTAGTTGATTTTGGTAATCAAAATGTCGCCTATCGTTTGATGGTTTGTTTTATCAATTTCGTCATGTGTTTCTCTCTGATCATTTTAATGCTCATCAAGTTATTGGTTGTCGACGTTCTTGATATATAATAGTACCGTGCAATCATTTCCACGCGTATTTTAAAACACATATACGTATAACGGATACATCGAGAAAGAGAAAACATTTTTTTTTTAAATTCAGAGCTCCACATATTTACACGACTATAACAGTAACGGATAAGATGGGAAAATTACGGTATATGCTTTTCTGTATAAGTGTTTAATATGTATATGACAACAGTGTGTAATACGAGTTCAACTAGTGATACGTACATTTTGTAATCAGGTCATTACTTTAGGATTGTATTTTTCGTGCTATATTTTGTTATAGAAAAACTCATATCTTATGAGCTGCATACTTTACAGGTACGTAAATATTTGACTGAAATTTGTTTCTTTGAATTGCTGTTAGCATATGGTACATGCAGAAAGAAGTAAGTCAAACACGTGCAAACAACATGGTTGACCTACTTCAGTCGGTCGTTTGTTCAGAAAAACACAGATATCAAATCTTTCAGTCTAGGTTTTCTCCTTATTTCTGTCAGCCGTAAGGGTACCTTAGGAAATACTACAGGCTTCTATTACGATAGAATAGAGAAAGAATGATAGACAGAAGAAGAGATAGTTGTATAGTGTAATTTTGATGGAACAATGACAATCGTGCGAGTAAAAAAATAATTACAATTTATAATGTTGGCCAAGCAGACAACAGTAAGCGATTCACTCAGATATGTTGGCCAAGCAGACAACAGTAAGCGATTCACTCAGAAATATTGACCAAACAGACAACAGTAAGCGATTGACTCAATATTGACCAAGCATACACCAGTAAGCGATTCACTCAGAAATGCTGGCCAAGCAATCAACAGTAATCGATTCACTCAAAAATGTTGACCAAACAGACAACAGTAAACGATTCACTCAGAAATATTGGTCAAGCAGATAACAGCAAGCGATTCACTCAGAAATGTTGGCCAAGCAGACAGCAGTAAGCGATTCACTAAGAAATGTTGGCCAAGCAGACAATAGTAAACGATTCATTTAGAAATAGTGGCCAATCAGACAACAGTAAACGATTCACTCTAAAACAGTCGCAGTATGGAGGAATGTGCATGCCCCACCACAAAACTGCAATTTTTGTTCAGAAAATGAATGAAGAGTTTCCAAGTCAGTTGTGCAGCTTATCCAATATTGATGACACGAATAATAATGTATAGTTGACCCAATCGCGTAGCGAATTTTACGCAGTTAACAGTAACATGTAAAAAAAAAATTCAATAAACCTGTGAAACATATATAGCTCATTTGAAAAGAAAACTCGTTTATATATATGAATTATATAATGAAATTATCAGCCATAGTATGACGTTTAATGACCCAACTAAAGGAAAAAGAATGTCCAATTTACAAAAGGTTAACAGCCATAATACTACTGTTATGATTTCTGTGTTCTAACATTGGGATATGCGCACCTGTTTGTTAATCTTGACATTATCATTAAATATGCTTAATTGTTTTCCTTTGGTGGTTTCCACATGGATATTTTGTATGCTTTACTTCTTGACTTTCTATATGGCTGCCTGCACTATTGAACTTCTATGCGTAATATTAAGCTGATGGTGGAAATATATGAAATGTCATAACAGACGCAGGCTTGTTTTATAATAAGATTGTATTACTCGAGGGTAACAGAGAGAATGCTGATAACAAATTACAGAATGTAAATAATGGATGCTTAACATTTATTCCAGCATTAAGTTATCTTAATGTGCACCGACTGATATGCGCTCAGTTTGCACGCATTCTTCGTCTTCATTTTAGTCTGTTTATAGGACAGATGCACCCAGGTCAAGTATCATAGGATCCAAGTATAGGATTGTCACAAATAAAGGCACTATGCAATGAATTCACATAAACTGCATCTGCTGCCGGTGAGACTGAACCTGGGACTTATGAATTTCTCACAATACACATACTACTCAGCGGCATTTTACAGATATGTTCACAACCAAATACCAGAGAGCACAACTGCCATAGTTAAAAAGCTTCAAAAAAATGAGAACGGGCAGAATGAGTATTAAATATATATTTTTCAAATGCAGCTAAATAAATGAAATAATTGATGGCATATGCTTTTAGCCCAATAAATTATTGATTTAAAACACTAATGATATTTCTCTTTCGTGATGACAAGCTTGAGAAAAAAGACGCCATTTCCATAGTGATTCAGTGCTGCCAAGATCTTATATACCATTCCGCCCCTCCCCTCCCATTCCGCCGCATTCGCTTAGGTATAATTTATAATTGATACAATAATTATGGGACCTGAGTTTGAAAATTAGGTGTAAAATATAAATATAAATGAAACCTAAAAAAGGTCATTAAAAGGTAGAGATTCCTTGCATAATCGTAGACAATTATTAAGACAAATGATCACCAGTGCACGAAAATTGCCCGCAGTGATACCTGGGATCTTCCTCCATCAGTTGAACCTGGAAAAGTTGCCATATGATCTTAGTTATTGGTGCGACTATAAAATCCAGTTTAGTTCAATTCTCGTTTAGGTCAAAGCATTTTGGTAGAAAATCGGACCATACGCCGCTGGCATCGGCAGTGAAGACATTATTTTCTTGTAACGCCATGTGAAGACTGATTATCCAGATATACTTAAAGGGGTTGGTG
The DNA here is from genome assembly GCA_037043455.1 of Cyrtodaria siliqua. Taxonomy (NCBI): domain Eukaryota; kingdom Metazoa; phylum Mollusca; class Bivalvia; order Adapedonta; family Hiatellidae; genus Cyrtodaria; species Cyrtodaria siliqua. The sequence goes on along the minus strand of JAWPHD010019558.1, from coordinate 20,585 downwards.
CACTATTTTCAAACAACATTTATTTAAAACAGCTCTGAAAAACTCGAATTATCAAATAAACATGAAACAATAAAGGAGATATGACCTATGGAATATTTGCAATGAAACATAAATGGCCGCAATCTTGGAACTATGACGTCATCGCGCCGTTTTACCATATATGGCATAATATCTTTTAAAGCAAAGACAATTACTGCAAACTGGTTACAAATAAATATACAAATGTAAAATGTATACACTGTATGCTTACCTTTCATTTGCATTGATTTTATTTGCTTTAAAATATATTTTGTCAATATGCCATATATGGTAAAAAGGCGAGATGACGTCATCGTTCCAAGATCGCTACATTCATTTATGTTTCTTTCAGGTTTTGCTAGTTTTGTCAAGCCCTTTTAACTAAATCTTGTTTGAAAATAGTGCACCATTCCCTTTAAGGCATCCTTTCGACGTCCTTACAGTACCTTACTGAAAATAATATAAATTGCAGGTAAAGTAGGTACATTTTTAAGTACTAGCTCTATTATACATTAAATCACGGCAAGTGCTTTTGGAAATAAGGTATTTTAATAAAATGACCACGTTCTATATTGACAAATGCTAGACATTGTTTTGACCGGGCCACTTTCACATGGTTTCTAGACGTATATTTAGCGGTAATGGTATTAGGATAGGTGGAACATTTATGAAAAACTGACCGCCTTTGGTGTTAGTGTAATAGATGCAAAACATGAAGTGTTGCATTCAGGGAACGCAGCCGTCCAAAATACACATTTAAACACCCACAATATAGACATATTCAAACTTTTAACATCTATATTCCATACGATATTATTACACGAAAAGTTAGTGTAAGGCCACACCCATTGCAAACATTTAGTGTATTTTATTTGACATACAATTGTGCGTAATTGAAACATTATTACCCAGTAAAATGTTTATATGAAACAAATGTTAAAATATTCATGAACAGTGCATAAAGGTAAATATTGATATGTTATTAAATTCTGTTTGGGATTATTACCCATGTGTATCATTTAGGACACTTACTATTAGTTCAACCATTGACAGTTCTTTTATTATTCTAGTAATATGTAAGAACTGTCTGATTAATGCTTATTTAGTGAATAGAAATTGATACAATATTGATTGAACTTGTAGAGATATACTGAAAGAAATAAGATTAGCACTGTCTTTTAAAGCATAAAGAAACTGAATGATTGTTTTATAATGTGAAGCATTTGATAAGTTTGGCATGTCAGAAGGTGTTCTTGTTTTTGACTGATAACGTGTGATTCAAAGTAAGTATGAGAGTTATCTCCCATTTATAATTTCTGTAAAGCAGGTAATTTAAAACATGTTGCTGTTTTCTTCGCAGATATCGTTTAAAAATAATGTCCTGCATATACTTGTTAATTATGTTACTTATATTGTTCATGGCGATTGAAGCACATAGCTTTGAATCTGCTCATATTATTTACTTGCTAAACTTATTTCTTTCAGTATATAATTTGACGTAAAACGTTTCGGCAGTAAAATCCTTCCAAGACTATCGCATAAATATAAACTTACATATTAATGATGTAATATTTCTATCAATATTAATGCTCTCTAGCTGTTCCGTATGACTGTTTATAATTTCTTCGTTGATTAACGTGCTGTATGAGATAATCTCGTGTGTTTCCAAATTTGTGTGTTTCTAATTTCTTTAAGGTAGAATATGGAAAGCAGTGAATGGAACAGCTAGAAAGCAATTAAGTTACTAGACATATCTATCTTAAAACATTATGGAAGCTCACGAGAGTTTCGTGGATATTATATCTTTAAAAAAACTTCTTGAGATTTCTCTCGAATATTACGTCGAACTAAGTGTGCTGTTTATTAAATACATATCGGAAACTCACGAGACATGTTATCTAGTATATCACTATTATCAACGAAGGAGGACTCCCCATGTGGTTGCCGGGGTAGAGTACAGCAACTGCAAATTACGCTAGAGGCAGTGAGGTAGGATCCCACCCCCAACCCCATTCATGTTGTCATTTTTTTCATGCTCATTCAGGTTTTTTATCGTGACACCGGGTATGTAAACATGGCTCCATCGTAAATGGAGTGTAGCAACAACTCTGCAGTTCTGCAGGTTAGAAAGTACTAGGCCTATTCTCCATTCAACCAACCATCCAAGGTTTCAAAATACCGATCAAAATTTGTATTGCTTCTAGTACACGTTTTCTCATTCAAGAACACACGCACGTTAACAATTACGCATCCGATCGTTTGTGAAAAATAAAAAACGTACCTTTCCTATCAAGTGAAACCGTTCTTGGTGATTGAACCCGTCCATAGAGTAATCTCTATATAACTATTTATAGTTTGTAGATGTTTGTTGGCTCATATAAGCATGTTATGATTGCATTATACGTGAGTAATTTTACTTCATATATATGTTTGCATAGGACAAACTGTGAGATCACATTCGCTCAATACTACTTGTTCGTTGTTGCTAGGAATTTTGGTATGGTAACATGTGAGGGTTACGTTGAATGGTTCCTGTAGAACCAAACACTGTCTGAAAATTGAGGTGGTCGTTGTTGCTAGGAAGGTTGTTCGTTGTTACTAGGAAGATTGGTAAGATAATTTAAAATATGTCGGTTCCGTTAAGTGTTTCCTGTAGAGCAATGGGCTCGCTCAAATTTATTTGTTCGTTGTTGCTAGGAAAGTTGGTTAGATAATTTAAAATGTGAGGGTTCCGTTATTTGTTTCCTGTAGAGCCGCGGGCTCTCTCAAATTGTATATTTTTTTGATTGTGCTACGAATGTTGGTAAGAAACAATTTGTGGGTTACGTAGAGTATTCCTTGTAGAGGCGTGGGCTCGCTCTAAGTTATTTATGCGATTTTGCATATAGTATAGGTATGATCTCGATGGAAAAATGCAATTTTAAAATATATACTGAAAGGAAAAAGAAACGCAGGGTGTGTATTTCCGCTATATATTGTATGTTTAATATGCTACTGCTAATTGAATGGTACAGGGCGACATTAGGCCTGTCCTTTTAGAAAGAAGGTTTAAACAGCACTGAACACACCAATGGTTACCCCTTTAAATTTTCATTATTTTTTCAAAGAGGAACTTCAGCATTTATGAATTTCTTGTTACAACGTGTACTGTGATTAAAACGTCTACAACATCACAGTTGTGTCCTTTCTCTAACTAACTGCACTATTTTTTTACAAAACATCTTGGGATTTCCTTGGAATATATATGGAATTAAGTGTGCAGTATATGCAATATATAGCGGAAATATGCACCCTGCGTTTCTTTTATCCTTTCAGTATAGAACACAACTCATATGTTATGAGTTGCATGCTATACAGGTACGTAAATATTTGATATAATATTAGTTCGCATATATGGTATATGCAGAAAGAAGTAGGTCAAACATGTTTAAACAACATGGTTGACCTACTTCAGTCAGTCGTTTGTTCAGAAAACACAAATATCAAATATTTCAGCCTAGGTTTTGCTCTTTATTTCTGTTAGCGGTAAGGGTACATTACGAAATATTACCGACTTCTATTACGATAATGTAGAGAAGCAAGGATAGAGAGGAGAATAGTATAATTTTGACGGAACAGTGACAATCGTGCGATAAAAAAATCTTATTATGTTGGCCACGCAGACAACAGTAACCGATTCACTGAGAAATGTTGGCCAAGCAGACAACAGTAAGCAATTCACTCAGACATGTTGGCCAAACAGACAACACTCAGAAATATTGGTCAAACAGATAACAGTAATCGATTCATTCAGAAATGTTGGCAAAAGCGGACAGAAGTAGGCAATTCACTCAGAAATGTTGGCCAAGCAGACAATAGTAAACGATTCACTAAGAAATAGTGGCCAATCAGACAACAGAAAGCGATTTACTCCGAAATAGTCGCAGTTAGGAGGAATATGCATGCCCCATCACAAAACTGAGTGTTTTGTTCAGAAAATTAATGAAGAGTTTCCAAGTCAGTTGTGCATTATTAGGTAAACCAATATTGCTGACACGAACAATAATGTATATTTGACCCAATCGCGTAGCGAATTTTACTCAGTTAACAGTAACATGAAAAACAAAAATTAAAAAAGCCCGTAAAACATAGTTATTTATATAGCTCCTTTGAAAAGTTAACTCGTTTAGTTCTTAATATTTGAAATTATCACCCATAGTATGGCGTTTAATGACCCAGCTAAAGGAAAAAAATGTCCAATTTACAAGTGGTTAAATGATTTTAACTTCATACATAATACTACTGTGATGATGTCTGTGTTTTAGCATTGGGATATGCGCACCTGTTTGTTATCTTGACACGATCATTAAATATGCTTACTTGTTTTCGTTAAGTGGTTTCAAATGGATATTTTGTATGCTATACTTCTTGACTTTCTGTATGGCAGCCTGTACTATTGCACTTCTGTGCGTAATATTAAGCTGATGGCGGAAATATATGAAATGTAATAACAGAGGCAGGCTTGTTTTATAATAAGATTGTATTACTCGAGGGTAACAGAGAGAATGCTGATAACAAATTACAGAATGTAAATAATGGGTGCTTAACATTTATTCCAGCATTCAGTTATCTTAATGTGCACCGACTGATATGCGCTCTGTTTGTCCATTTCACTTACATGTTCAAATGTATAATTACCCAGTTTTAGATTTTCAGATCTGGGCTCAGAAACATTCAGGCATATCCAAACCTGTATGAAATCATGAACTTGACCCATTCTTGTCACCTGCAATATAAAAAGAGAAAATATTTGCACATTTTAAGAAATAAATTGTGATCAATTATATGGAAATCCGTCACACGATGGTAGGCGTGTGTTTTTTTTTTCACTCATTCTCTTACGTTCGTTCGTGAAAAGAGGATTTCCCTATAATCGATCCCAGCAGTTAATTAATCTCTCTCTATATATACATCAATAGTACTGCGTACATTAGCTGTTATATAGCCATGGAGTTATACAAATGCAGTTTATAAATCAATTAAATTAAAAAATAATCGAATCAACCAGTGATAGAAAAGGGTTCTGTTAAAACAATATTATACAATTAAATTCAAACCCCTATCTTGTTTTTAAATAATTTACCTTTTAACCTGAGTGGAGAGATACCATTCTCTTGTCGAATGCTATTGGCTGTAACGTTGGTAAAACATCATCAGTTGTAGCTGATACGGGCGTATTCTCTTTTATCAAATATCCGCATAATTTCCTGCACTTTGGACGTCTCCCTTAGAGTCTTTCATGTTGTCCTTTACAATTTACATAGGAAAACTCTCTTTGAAGTAAAGGATGCAATTGCTTTCAGATGAATATCATTTTCTTTGAATTATAAGTAACCATGCGTTAATTATATATATAATGACCTCTTTAGTTGATTTTGATAATCAATACGTCGCCTATCGTTTGATGTTTTTTTTATCAGTTTCGTCATGTGTTTCTCTCTGATCATTTTAATGCTCATCCCGTTATTGGTTGTCCACCTTCTTGATATATAATAGTACCGTGCAATCATTTCCACGCGTATTTTAAAACACATATACGTATAACGGATAAATCGAGAAAGAGAAATCTTTTTTTTTTAAATCAGAGCTCCACATATTTACACGACTATAACAGTAACGGATAAGATGGGAAAATTACGGTATATGCTTTTCTGTATAAGTGTTTAATATGTATATGACAACAGTGTGTAATACGAGTTCAACTAGTGATACGTACATTTTGTAATCAGGTCATTACTTTAGGATTGCATTTTTCGTGCTATCTTTTGTTATAAAATATAGACAAACTCATATCTTATGAGCTGCATACTTTACAGGTACGTAAATATTTGACTGAAATGTGTTTCTTTGTATTGCTGTTAGCATATGGTACATGCAGAAAGAAATAAGTCAAACACGTGCAAATAACATGGTTGACCTACTTCAGTCGGTCGATTGTTCAGAAAAAAAACACATATCAAATCTTTCAGTCTAGGTTTTCTCCTTATTTCTGTCAGCGGTAAGGGTACCTTATGAAATACTACAGGCTTCTATTACGATAGAATAGAGAAAGAATGATAGACAGAAGAAGAGATAGTTGTATAGTGTAATTTTGATGGAACAATGACAATCGTGCGATAAAAAAAATAATTACATTTTATAGTGTTGGCCAAGCAGACAACAGTAAGCGATTCACTCAGATATGTTGGCCAAGCAGACAACAGTAAGCGGTTCACTCAGAAATATTGACCAAACAGACAACAGTAAGTGATTCACTCAAAAGTGTTGACCATACAGACAACAGTAAGCGATTCACTCAGAAATATTGTTCAAGCAGATAACAGTAAGCGATTCACTCAGAAATGTTGGCCAAGCAGACAGCAGTAAGCGATTCACTAAGAAATGTTGGCCAAGCAGACAATAGTAAACGATTCATTTAGAAATAGTGGCCAATCAGACAACAGTAAACGATTCACTCTAAAACAGTCGCAGTATGGAGGAATGTGCATGCCCAACCACAAAACTGCAATTTTTGTTCAGAAAATGAATGAAGAGTTTCCAAGTCAGTTGTGCAGCTTATCCAATATTGATGACACGAATAATAATGTATATTTGACCCAGTCGAGTAGCAAATTTTACGCACTTAACAGTAACATGTAAAACAAAAATTCAAAAAACCTGTGAAACATATATAGCTCATTTGAAAAGTTAACTCGTTTATATATATGAATTAAATAATGAAATTATCACCCATAGTATGGCGTTTAATGACCCAACATAAGGAAAAAGAATGTCCAATTTACAAAAGGTTAACAGCCATAGTACTACTGTTATGATGTCTGTGTTCTAACATTGGGATATGCGCACCTGTTTGTTAATCTTGACATTATCATTAAATATGCTTAATTGTTTTCCTTTGGTGTTTATCACATGGATATTTTGTATGCTATACTTCTTGACTTTCTATATGGCTGCCTGCACTATTGAACTTCTATGCGTAATATTAAGCTGATGGTGGAAATATATGAAATGTAATAACAGACGCAGGCTTGCTTTATAATAAGATTGTATTACTCGAGGGTAACAGAGAGAATGCTGATAACAAATTACAGAATGTAAATAATGGATGCTTAACATTTATTCCAGCATTCAGTTATCTTAATGTGCACCGACTGATATGCGCTCTGTTTGCACGCATTCTTCGTCTTCATTTTAGTCTGTTTATAGGACAGATGCACCCAGGTCAAGTATCATAGGATCCAAGTATAGGATTGTCACAAATAAAGGCACTATGCAATGAATTCACATAAACTGCATCTGCTGCCGGTGAGACTGAACCTGGGACTTATGAATTTCTCACAATATACATACTACTCAGCGGCATTTTACAGATCCTTACACAGCCAAATATCAGAGAGCACAACTGCCGTAGTAAAAAAGCTTCAAAAAAATGAGAACGGGCAGAATGAGTATTAAATATATATTTTTCAAATGCAGCTAAATAAATTAAATAATTGATGGCGAATGCTTTTAGCCCAATAAATTATTGATTTAAAACACTCATGATATTTCTCTTTCGTGATGACAAGCTTGAAACAAAGACGCTATTTCCATAGTGATTCAGTGCTGCAAAGATCTTATATACCATTCTGCCCCTCCCCTCCCATCCCGCCGCATTCGCTTAGGTATAATTTATAATTGATTCAATAATTATCGGACCCGAGTTTGAAAATTAGGTGTAAAATATAAATATAAATGAAACCTAAAAAAGAAAAGGAGATTCCTTGCATAATCGTAGACAATTATTAAGACGAATGACCACCCGTGCACGAAAATTGCCCGCAGTGATACCTGGGATCTTCTTCCATCTGAAAAGTCGCCATATGATCTTAGTTATTGGTGCGACTATAAAATCCAGTTTAGTTCAATTCTCGTTTAGGTCAAAGCATTTTGGTAGAAACTCGGACCATACGCCGCTGGCATCGACAGAGAAGACATTATTTTCTTGTAATGCCCATGTGAAGACTGATTATCCAGATATACTTAAAGGGGTTGGAGCACTATTATCAAACAACATTTATTTAAAACAGCTCTGAAAAACTCGAATTATCAAATAAACATGAAAAAAAAAAGGAGATATGACCTATGGAATATTTGCAATGAAACATAAATGGCCGCAATCTTGGAACGATGACGTCATCGCGCCGTTTTACCATATATGGCATAATATCTTTTAAAGCAAAGAAAATTACTGCAAACTGGTTACAAATAAATATACAAATGTAAAATGTATACATTGTATGCTTACTTTTCATTTGCAGTGATTTTATTTGCTTTAAAATATATTTTGTCAATATGCCATATATGGTAAAAAGGCGAGATGACGTCATCGTTCCAAGATTGCTACATTCGTTTATGTTTCTTTCAGTTTTTGCTAGTTTTGCCAAGCCCTTTTAACTAAATCTCGTTAGAAAATAGTGCACCATTCCTTTTAAGGCATCCTTTCGACGTCCTTACAGTACCTTACTGAAAATAATATAAATTGCAGGTAACGTAGGTATATTTTGAAGTACTAGCTCTATTATACATTTAATCACGGCAAGTGCTTTTGGAAATGAGGTATTTTAATAAAATGACCACGTACTATATTGACAAATGCTAGACATTGTTTTGACCGGGCCACTTTCACATGGTTTCTAGACGTATATTTAGCGGTAATGGTATTAGGATAGGTGGAACATTTATGAAAAACTGACCGCCTTTGGTGTTAGTGAAATAGATGCAAAACATGAAGTGTTGCATTCAGGGAACGCAGCCGTCCAAAATACACATGTTAACACCCACAATATATACATATTCAAACTTTTAACATCTATATTCCATACGATATTATTACACGAAAAGTTAGTGTAAGGCCACACCCATTGCAAACATTTAGTGTATTTTATTTGACATACAATTGTGCGTAATTGAAACATTATTACCCAGTAAAATGTTTATATGAAACAAAAGTTAAAATATTCATGAACAGTGCATAAAGGTAAATGTTGATCTGTTATTAAATTCTGTTTGGGATTATTACCTATGTGTATCATTTAGGACACTTACTATTAGTTCAACCATTGACAGTTCTTTTATTATTCTAGTAATATGTAAGAACTGTCTGATTAATGCTTATTTAGTGAATAGAAATTGATACAATATTGATTGAACTTGTGGAGATATACTGAAAGAAACACGTTTAGCACTGTCTTTTAAAGCATAAAGAAACTGAATGATTGTTTTATAATGTGAAGCATTTGATAAGTTTGGCATGTCAGAAGGTGTTCTTGTTTTTGACTTATTACGTGGGATTCAAAGTAAGTATGAGAGTTATCTCCCAATAATATAAAATAGCATTATTCACATTAAAAATAAGAATATTATCAATAACAGGGTTAAACTTTATTAACATTTTGAGTGATAAAAAACGCAAAAATAATTGACATTAACCTTGTCATTAAAAGGAAATCACGAACCAGAGTTTTAAATTTTAAAATTATCTCCCTTTATATTGAAATACAAACGAAATTATAATTTCTGTAAAGCAGGTAAATTAAAACATGTTGCTGTTTTCTTCGCAGATATCGTTTAAAAATAATGTCCTGCATATATTGTTAATTATGTTACTTATATTGTTAATGGCGATTGAAGCACATAGCTTTGAATCTGCTCATGTTATTTACTTGCTAAACTTATTTCTTTCAGTATATAATTTGACGTAAAACGTTTCGGCAGTAAAATCCTTCCAAGACTATCGCATGAATATAAACTGACATATTAATGATGTAATATTTCTATCAATATTAATGCTCTCTAGCTGTTCCGTATGACTGTTTATAATGCCTTCGTTGATTAATGTGCTGTATGAGATAAGCCGTCTCGTGTATTTCCAAATTTGTGTGTTTCTCATTTCTTTAAGGTAGACTATGGAAAGCAGTGAATGGAACACTAGATAGCAATACAATTACTGGACCTATCTTAAAATATTATGGAAACTCACGAGAGTTTTGTGGATATTATAACTTTAAAAAACTTCTTGAGATTTCTCTGGAATATTACGTCGGACTAAGCATGCTAAGTGTGCTGTATATAAAATACATATCGGAAACTCACGAGATATGTTATCTAGTATATCACTATTATCAACGAAGGCGGACTCTCCATGTGGTTGCCGGGGTAGAGTACAGCAACTGCAAATTACGATAGAGGCAGCGGGGTAGGATCCCACCCCCAACCCCATTCATGTTGTCATTTTTTTTCATGCTCATTCAGGCTCTTCATCATGACATCGGGTATGTAAACATGGCTCCATCGTAAATGGAGTGTAGCAACAACTCTGCAGTTCTGCAGGTTAGACAGTTCTATTGTATTGCTTCTAGTACACGTTTTCTCATTCAAGAACAGACGCACGTTAACAATGACGCATCCGATCGTTTGTGAAAAATAAAAAACGTACCTTTCCCATCAAATGAAACCGTTCTTGATGACTGAACCCGTCCATAGAGTAATCTCTATATAACTATTTATAGTTTGTAGATGTTTGTTGGCTCATATAAACATGTCATGATTGCATTATACGTGAGTAATTTATCTTCATACATGTGTTTGCATAAGACAAACTGAGATCACATTCGCTCAATACTACTTGTTCGTTGTTGCTAGGAATTTTGGTATGGTAACATGTGAGGGTTACGTTGAATGGTTCCTGTAGAACCAAACACTGTCTCAAAATTGAGGTGGTCGTTGTTGCTAGGAAGGTTGTTCGTTGTTACTAGGAAGATTGGTAAGATAATTTAGAATATATCGGTTCCGTTAAGTGTTTCCTGTAGAATTGAATTGAATTGGATGTTATAGTCGCACCAACAGCTAAGGTCATATGGCGACTTTCCAGCTTCCTCCGGGTAATTTTCGTGCACGGGCGGGCACCTGGGTAGAACCACCGACGTTCCGCAAGCCAGCTGAATAGCTTCCTCACATAAAGATTCCTAGGCCCCTGAGGGATCGGTTTCCTGTAGAGCCATGGGCTCGCTCAAATTTATGTGTTCGTTGTTGCTAGGAAAGTTGGTTAGATTATTTAAAATGTGAGGGTTTCGTTAAGTGTTTCCTGTAGAGCCGCGGGCTCGCTCAAATTGTATATGTTTTTGATTGTGCTACGAATGTTGGTAAGATACAGTTTGTGGGTTACGTAGAGTGTTCCCTGTAGAGGCATGGATTGGCTCAAAAAAAAAAAAAAATATCGGACAGGGAAAGTAGCATTCAAGGGCGACAGCCAACCACAAAACACAGAAACAAACACGAAAACAGACAAACAAGAAGGCAAAATTAACCATAAATGCAAACGACATCACAATCACAAAATGGTTGACAATAGGGCCACCGCATTGTTACATTTAATCGACTACCAGGGATATTCCATACTATTTTGAACTAATGAAGACATTATTATTATATATAGAAAATATTTAAGGATTGCCATGTAAATATAGATATAAAAGTCGAACTGGAAAATTAGAATTCAATGACGACAGTCAACCACTAACACACACAGAAACAAAGAACAACTTTAAAGATGAATAAAAGGTCAAATAAGTCATCACAAACACAAAAGGGTTGACAATAGTACTACCACCCTGGAACGGTCAGTGGCAAAGTAGGCCACTGGGGGTTTAAACCGGTTCTAGGGTGCACCAAACCTCACACTTACCCTACTGTCAAGTTATTTATGCGATTTTGCACATAAGTATAGGTATAGGTATGATCTCGACGGAAAAATAAGTTTCCGGCAAAGTTAAATGAGCTATCGAACGAATATGCCTTCAAGCTCTTAAAATGAAGTAGGATGGGTATCACTTACATTTTGTAGACGTAAATAGATCTTTTTTTTCTCTAAAATATAAAAAAACGATGACTCCAGATTATCTTTCGTCAATTGTATAGCCTAAGAAATGCTACCAGTTTGCCGAATTCCAATCTCACATACTAATCTCTATTCAAACTCTTTCTCCCATCTTCTTCTGGAACTCGTGAATGGAATCATCTACAGCTCGATGTGAGAAATGCTGATTAAGTTCTAAACTCGGCAATCCTGTGTTATTGATCGTTTGTTGAATTAGTTTCATCATTTATGTGTTCAATGCTATTTTTAATTAGAAGACGCATGTAAATATTTAAGTGACATGGATATAAAACTTCGTATTTATATGTTTTGGGTCCTTATGTTTTCACTATAATATTAATTACATGATTGATGACGTTTAATCAACTATCAGGAATATAGAAGAAGATGAAGAAAGAAAAATACATTTTATTGACAAACTACTACATATAAACACACATTTACAAATATAATTTAAACACAATAACAAGATTAGTATAATTTTGCCAATACATAAAATACTGTGGCATTAATTCCATTAAGCGATGTGAAAGCTTATATTAGTAAATTTTATAAAGTATATTCGGACAATAATACACGTTCAAAACCACTTTTAGCTCGACTATTCGAAGAATAAGAGAGCTAATGTAATCACCCCGGGGTCGGCGTCGGCGTCGGCGTCGGCGTTGGCGTTGGCGTCCCACATCAAGGTATGCGTGTAAGCTGTGTTTACAAGTCTATCTCTCTTACATCTCTTATCCGACCACAACCATATTTGTTCATGTGCTTCCTTGTAGCATTATCTTAAGGACTGCATAAGCAATTTTAGTTCCTGTAACCCATGGGCTCCCATGGAACGCAAATTATGATAGCCCATAAAATGTGCCCCATTTCACATCAAATTTTGCGTGTAAGCTGTGTTTACAAGTCTATATCTCTTACAATTCTTACTCTAGCACAACCAAATTTGGCCTTTAGCTTCCTTATAGCATTATCGTAAGGGCTGCTTAAGTAATTTTGGTTCCTGTTAACCCTGCACTAACATGGAACCCAAATTCTGATAGCCCTTAAAATATGTCTGTTTCACATCAAATTTTGCATGTAAGCTGTGTTTACAGGTCTATATCTCTTACACTTTTTGTTCTAGCTGAACTAAAATTTGGAATTGTTTTCCTTATAGTATGTTGTAAAGGGTTGGATAAGTAATTTTGTCTTCTGCAAATTCTGGGCTCCAATGGAAGCCAACTTTTGATGGCCCATAAAATGTGCAATAAATGCAGATCTAGGTTTGCATGTAAGCATGTATATACCTATAAGTTTGGTTTGGGATTTGTTATAGCATTACGCATCTTATTACTTCACCCATATTGGGTCATGGGCTCCTTCCTCCCTCCCCCCCCCCCCACTCTACACCAAGCCCCCACTCCCCTCCACACTTTTTTTTAATTTATTTTTTTACATATTTCTGTGTTGTTTTAGTCAATTATTACACATATATGTTCCAACCAGCCCCGCCCCCACCCCACCCCCACCCCCGCCTCTCCCCCCATCTCCCCCCAACCCCCTCCCCACACCCCAGCCCAGACTTGAAACTTTTTTTTTTTTTTTACATATTTCAGTGAGCTTTTGTCAATTCTTACACATATATGTTGCAACCCTCACAGGCCCCCACCCCCCGCCTCTAACCCTATCACCACACCCACCACGCCCCACACTTGAATTTGTTTAAAAAAAAATAATTTCTGTGTTGTTTTAGTCAATTCTTACACATATGTGTTGCAACCCTCCCTGCCCCCACCAACTCACCCCCCCCCCCCCCGCCTCTCACCCCATCAACCCCCATCCCCTACCCGCCCCAGACTTGATACTTTTTTTTTTTTTTTTACATATTTCTGTGTTGCTTTTGTCAGTTCTTACACATATATGTTGCAACCCTCCCCGCCCCCCCCCCCTCCCGCCTCTCACCCCATCATCACCCCACCCACCACGCCCCACACTTGAATTATTATTATTATTATTATTTTTGAATATTTCTGTGTTGTTTTAGTCAATTCTTACACATATATGTTGCAACCCTCCCCGCCCCCCCCCTCCCGCCTCTCACCCCATCATCACCCCCCCCCCACCACGCCCCACACTTGAATTATTATTATTGTTATTATTTTTGAATATTTCTGTGTTGTTTTAGTCAATTCTTACACATATGTGTTGCAACCCTCCCTGCCCCAACCCCCACCCCCCGCCTCTCACCCCATCATCACCCCACCCACCACGCCCCCACTTGAATTATTATTATTATTATTATTTTTGAATATTTCTGTGTTGTTTTAGTCAATTCTTACACATATGTGTTGCAACCCTCTCTGTCCCAACCCCCACCCCCGCCTCTCACCCCATCACCCCCACCGCGCCCCAGACTTGAAACTTTTTTTTTTTTTTTTTTACATATTTCTGTGTTGCTTCTGTCAGTTCTTACACATATATGTTGCAACCCTCCCCCCCCCCCCCGCCAACCCACTCCTGCCTCTCACCCCGTTCCACACACCCCCACCCACCCCACCCACCCCACCCCACCCCACCCCACCCCCACTTGAAACTATTACATTTTTTTTTAACATATTTCTGTGTTGCTTTTGTCAATTCTTACACATATAAGTTGCAACCCCACTCCCCCCACCCCTCTCACCCCATCCCCCTATCCTGCCCCACACTTGGAACTTTTTTTTTTTTTTTTACATATTTCTTGATTGTTTTAGTCAATTCTTACACACATATGTTGCCCCCTCCCCCCCACACCCCGTCTCACTCCCGCCTTTCACTCACGCTCCCCACACCCAACCCCCACTTGAAAATTTGATTTTGTTGTTCTTTTTTTTTACATATTTTTGTGTTGTTTTAGTCATTTCTTAACTTTTTTTTTTTTTTTACATATTTCTTTGTTGTTTTAGTCAATACTTACACATATATGTTGCCCCCTCCCCCCGCCCCCAACCCACTCCCGCCTCTCCCCCACACCCCATCCCCACTTGAAACTATTTTGTTTACATATTTCTGTGTTGCTTTTGTCAATTGTTACACATATATGTTGCCCCCTCACCGCCCCCCCACCCCACCTACACCACCCCCCCCCACCACACAATTTTTTTTTTTTTTTTAACATATTTCTTTGTTGTTTTAGTCAATTCTTACACATATATGTTGCACCCTCCCCCCAGCCCCCAACTCACTCCCGCCTCTCCCCTCGCTCCCCCACCCCACCCACACTTGAAACTTTTTTTTTGTTTACATATTTCTGTGTTGCTTTTGTCATTTCTTACACATATATTACACATATATGTTGCCCCCCCCCCCCCCCACACACACACACACCACCACCCCCGCCTCTCACCCCGCCCCACTTGATTATTTTTTTATTTTTTTACATATTTCTTTGTTGTTTTAGTCAATTCTTACACATGTTGCCCTCCCCACCCCACCCCACGCCTCTACCCCATCCCCACTCAAACTCGATTTTTTAATTATTTTTTTCTTCATATTTTGTGTTGTTTTGGTGAATTATTACATAGCTTCTTACACATATATGTTGCCCTCATCACCCCACTCCCCCACCATCCACCCCCGCCTCTCTCCCACCCCGCAACTCGATTTTTTTTTTTTTTTTTTTTTTTTTTTTTACATATTTCTGTGTAGTTTTGGTCAATTCTTACACATAGTTATGTTGTGCTCCCAACCCCACCCCACATTGTTGTAGCCTTGTTTTCTGATGGTATATACTAGCTATAAATTTATTATTCTCCGAAAAATCGAATAGTCGAGCTGCGCTGTTCTCCGACAGCTCTTGTTTATTAAAAGAATGCCATAACCTGTTCCAAATTACCTATTAAATGTCTTAATTTTACAATATGCAAACATTTTAAGCCGAAATTAAGGTTTTATTTCATACCCCCAGCCAACCTCGTTTTCGCTTCTTGGAGATGGGGTTGAATGGGGTATAAAAGTTAATACTCAGACCACATAATGGAAAAAGCAAGAGATAACTTGAAAACAAAATATAGAAAATACGGTACTGTAGAACACTTTTATTATAGTGAAGATGAACGAGATTATCAGTTATTTATCACGGTTCGTCTTAAAGTGGACGCTTCTGAAATGTTTTTGCTAACATTACTACTTTCTTGTTTGTTTGTTGACTGAAGGAGAACAATACATTTACTCATACTTGGCCTTTATACATAATATCGTTTTATATATTTACTCCTGATTGCATTATAAACAGGACAGATCAAGGCAAATGGAACTCGTCCTTAATATCGTTAGTGTTACATTTTTTACATATTCTTTCATGCCTATCTAGTCTTTCACGAGAATACCTCCCTGTTTCGACCTTTAAACTATGAGAAGACAAACGTAATCTGGTTAAAACCATCTACTATAATGTTTTGAATTATTGAAGAAATAATTAAATATCGCAGGTATTCAAATTGTGTAAACAATCAAAAACGGCTTAGCACCGAGTGATTGAATTGAATAATTAAATTATCTTAATGTTTGTGTTCACTTTTATTGCCTATTAATGCTGCCTTGTTGCGAGAATAGTTCATGGCGGGGATTTCTTTATTTACACTGTCCCGTTTTATTGGAATGAAAGTAGGGTAAGTGTGAGGTTTGTTGCACCCTAGAACCTGGTTTAAACCCCCATTGGCCTTTTTTGCCACTGACATTTCCAAGGCGGTAGCCCTATTGTCAACCTGTTTTGTGTTTGTGACGTCATATGCCTTTATTCTTTGTAAACATTGCCATTCATGTTTGTCCTTTTGCGTGTTTTTGGATTTACTGTGTTCTGTGAAAGCTGCATTTCCTGTTCGACTTTTATACTTATTTTTATTCAAAAGTAAGGGTTGAATTTCTTATTTATTACTTGAAATTAAGATTAAGTAATCGGAAAACCTTTCATCAAACTTCATTAGTTGGTGATAATTATACCTGTTACGAGTGTCTTCTACATCAAATACCATAGCAACAATCACTTTGGCTGTCGCATTATTCCTGTAATGTCTTTCAAGTTGTCGTTTACAAGTGTGATAGGAAACCCACTTTGACGTAAATGATACAGTTGTATTAAGCTGAATATCAGTTACTTTTTTAAGTCGACCATTCGAAGAATAAGAGAGCTTATGTAATCACCCCGGCGTCTGCGTCGGCTTCGGCGTTGGCGTTGGCGTCGGCGTCGGCGTCCCACATCAAGGTTTGCGTGTAAGCTGTGTTTACAAGTCTATGTATCTTCCATTTCTTATCCTAACCAACCAAATTTGGCCATGGGCTTCCTTATAGCATTATCTTAAGGGCTGCATAAGTAATTTTGGTTCATGTAACCCATGGGCTACCATGGAACCCAAATGATCAAAGCCCTTAAAATGTGTCTATTTCACATCAAATTGTGCGTGTAAGCTGTGTTTACCGGTGTATTTTTTCTGCATTTCTTATCCTAGCTCAACTAAATTTGGGAATTAGTTTCTTTATAGTATGTTGTAAAGGGTTGCATAAGTAATTTTGTCTTCTGAAAATTCTGGGCTCCCATGGAACCCACATTGTGATGGTCCATAAAATGTGCAATAAAGGCAGATCGAGGTTTGCGTGTAAGCCGTTGTATATATAAGTTTGGTTTGATATCTGCATCTTATTCATACTTCATCCAGATTGGGCATGGGCTTTCTCCTCCCCGCGTCCGCCAAACCCTAACCACATCCTTTTTTTAAACATATTTCTGAGTTGTTTTGTTCAATTCTAAAACATAGGTATGTCGCCTCACCCCCACTCACACATCCCCGCCCGCCTTTCCCCCACCACACACACCCGAAATACGATTTTTTTTTACTTATTTCTGTGTTGTTTTGTTCAATTCTTACCCGGCTATGTTACCTTCTCCCCACCTCAACGTAAGGTGTTTCAAGAGAGTGGCACTCAGAAGGAATGGAGAGCAAGTTGCACCGAAAAGCACTGACCTGAATCTGTAGACAACAAGCTCGCTATCTGGGTCGGCTGGGTCAATCCATAAACAACAACAACAATGACGTAACGTCAGCATAACTAGCGCGCGTTAATCAACGTTACATAACGTCGCGTCACGACACCCCCTCTGCCTCTCACCCCACTCGAAATTCTATATATATATATATATATATATATATCTATACTTTTTTTTTTTTACATATTTCTGTGATGTTTTAGTCAATTCTTACATATAGCTATGTTACACCCCCACCCCCTCCTCCCACCCCTTATTTAAAACTTGATTTCTTTCTACATATTTTGTGATGTTTTGGTCAATTCTTTCACATAGCTATGCTGCCCCCACATACACCCCACCCTCCTCTCAACCCACACACACTCGATTTTTTGTTAACATATTTGTGTGTTGTTTTGGTAAATTCTTAACCAGCTATGTTGCCCCTCCCCACGCCCCTCCTCCCCCACGCCTTTCCCCCACCATCCCCATCCTCTATTTTTTTTTTTTTTTACATATATCTGTGATGTTTTGGTCAATCTTTACACATAGCTATGTTGCCCCCACACCCCCACGCCCGCCTCTCCACCCACACAAACTCGAAATAGGATTATTTATTTCTTTTACATATCTCTGTGTTGTTTTGGTCAATTCTTACTCAGCTATGTTGTCCCCCACCGCCCCACCTCCGCCCCACCTCGGCCCCACTCCGCCTCTCCCCCCACTTGAAATTCTATTTTATTCTTTTACATATTTCTGTGATGTTTTGGTCAATTGGTTAATTCTTACACCTTACACAAAGCTATGTTGCCCCCCCCCCCCCCCCCCCCCCCCCCCCCCCCCCCCCCCCGCCCCACCCACACACACACCCCCGCCCGCCTCTCCCCCAACACACTCGAAATAGATTTTTATTTTTTACATATTTTTGTGGTGTTTTGGTCAATTCTTACCCAGCTATGTTGCCCCTCCCCACCTCCTCTCTACCCCCTCACCCTCGAATGTTTGTTTTTCATTTCTATGATGTTTTGGTCAATTCTTACACATAGCTATGTTGCCCGCCCCACCCCGCCCGCCCCGCCCGCCCCGCCTTTCACCCCATTCATTTTTTTCATTTATTTTTTTACATATTTCTGTGTTGTTTTGGTCAATTCTTACACGTAACTATGTTGCCCCACACCACACACCCGTCCCACCTCCTCCCCCGCCCGCATCTCCCCCACACTCAAAATACAAGTTATGTGCAAGTTATGAATATTTACCTATGTAATTGTCTAACTTTGTGTGTATACTATAGCGTCGGGAAGGGCAGTAACTAATGTTGTAAGAACTTGTAGCCCAACCCTTTTGCGATTATATATTGGCAATAAAATATGTTTAAATTACACTCAAAATACGATATATATTTTTTCTTTACATATTTCTGTGTTGTTTTGTTCAATTCTTACCCAGCTATGTTGCGCACCACCAGTCACACCTTCCCAACCCCCGTCTCTCCCCACACCGCCCGTTCATATTGCATTGCCTATATTGATTCCATTGCTGTTTGCTTAATATGTAAACATTGGTGAAATAAAAGAAACAGATGACAAAAACCAGGATCTGTACAACTGTTTGTTTATCTCGTATTTCCTTGACACTAATCATGATATAGAATGGTTATCTGTTTTAGTTTCCAAATTGATATGTTTTATGCTGTATTTGTTGCCGTTCTGTACGGCCGTGAGCACTATTCCACTGATGTTCGTAATATTATACTGATGGTGAAAATAAATGGAATGTAATAACAGATGCAAGTTTGTTTTAAATTAAAACGTTATTGCTCGCGGGTAACAGAGAGAATGCTGATAACAAATTATAGGATGAACGTAATCGGTGCTTAACTTTCATTCCAGCACTCAGTTATCTTAATGCACGTACTCTTCGTATTGAATATGGTATCTACCGAAATGTGACACATAAACAGTGTGGTGCAACCATAACTCTGCGTGTTTTGATTGAGTGTGGTCTTTGAAGTCGACATTTCTGTTCGACTTTAATATCTACTGTTCTCTTTACGGATGAACTAGAGACGAAGAGCGCTCATCGTTTTCATACATAAAGTGTGTGTTTAGGCAATAAACATTCAATTGAAATGCATAAACCAACTACAACCCCAGCATAATTATCACCATCGGTAATCTGAGTAGGAGGGACTGCCCTATTTTAATTCAGCAGTCAACTGATAATCGTATAAATAATATAACAAGCAAGGTTGCTACCGATAAGTAAGTTGACCTGTGAACTGATAGGAATGCAAAGAATTGTTTTTGTTGTGTTTTGAAATAAGTATTGAAATTATAAAAGTTATCAAGCTGAAATAAGTGTTATTATTTTAAACTATCAAAAAGCAATTACACAATGAATAGCAACATGACTTTAGAAATATATTGGACATTGGACTTTAGACATTGGCGGGACTTTGGACAAAGGCGAATGGCCAATATCAAAATAATTTGGAAATGAATTTTCACTATCAAAATAATATGACTTAGGAGATTTGCGAATCTCAAATATTAAATTAATTTCGCTTTGAATATTCGATCCGAATCTCCAATATTAAAATAATTTGACTTTGGACATTCGTCCCGA
>JAWPHD010019557.1:30000-35202 GCA_037043455.1 Cyrtodaria siliqua | reverse complement strand
GGCCAGACAGGCTAGACAGACAGGCAGACAGTCAGACAGACAGACAGACAGACAGGCCAGACAGAGTGCCAGACAGAGAGCCAGACAGAGAGCCAGACAGAGAGCCAGACAGGCCAGACAGAGACCCAGACAGGCCAGACAGACAGACAGAGACCCAGAAGGCCAGACAGACAGACAGACAGACAGACAGACAGACAGACGGGCAGACAGAAGGCCAGACAGAGAGCCAGACAGGCCAGACAGAGGGCCAGACAGGCTAGACAGACAGGCAGACAGTCAGACAGACAGACAGACAGGCCAGACAGAGTGCCAGACAGAGAGCCAGACAGGCCAGACAGAGACCCAGACAGGCCAGACAGACAGACAGACAGACAGACAGACAGACAGACAGACAGACAGACAGACAGACAGACAGACAGACAGACAGACAGCCAGACAGACAGACAGACAGACAGACAGACAGACAGACAGACAGAGGGCCAGACAGACAGAGGGCCAGACAGAGGGCCAGACAGAGGGCCAGACAGAGGGCCAGACAGAGAGCAAGACAGGCCAGACAGAGACCCAGACAGAAAGACAGACAGACAGACAGACAGACAGGCCAGACAGACAGACAGACAGACAGACAGAGAGCTAGACAGACAGACAGACAGTCAGACAGACAGACAGGCCAGACAGAGTGCCAGACAGAGAGCCAGACAGACAGACAGACAGACAGACAGACAGACAGACAGACAGACAGACATACAGACAGACAGACAGACCAGACCAGACCAGACAGAGACCCAGACAGGCCAGACAGACAGACAGACAGACAGACAGACATACATACAGACAGACAGACAGACAGAGAGACAGACAGACAGACAGACAGACAGACAGACAGACAGACAGACAGACAGACAGACAGACAGACAGACAGGCAGACAGTGCAGAGAGAGACCCAGACAGGCCAGACAGACAGACAGATAGACAGACAGACAGACAGACAGACGGGCAGACAGAAGGCCAGACAGAGAGCCAGACAGGCCAGACAGAGGGCCAGACAGGCTAGACAGAAAGGCAGACAGACAGACAGACAGACAGACAGACAGACAGACAGACAGGCCAGACAGAGTGCCAGACAGAGAGCCAGACAGAGAGCCAGACAGGCCAGACAGACAGACAGACAGACAGACAGACAGACAGACAGACAGACAGACAGACAGACAGACAGACAGACAGACAGACAGACAGACAGACAGACACAGACAGACAGACAGACAGACAGACAGATAGACAGACAGAGGGCCAGACAGAGGGCCAGACAGAGAGCCAGACAGGCCAGACAGAGACCCAGACAGGCCAGACAGACAGTCTGTCTGTCTGGCTGGCTGGCTAGCTGTCTGGCTGGCTGTCTGGCTGGCTGTCTGGCTGTCTGTCTGGCTGTCTGGCTGGCCTGTCTGGGTCTCAGTCAAGCCTGTCTTGGTCTCTGTCTGGCCCTCTGTCTGGCCTGTCTGGTCTCTGTCTGTCTGACTGTCTGGATGTCTGGCTCTCTGCCTGGCCTGTCTGGCTCTCTGTCTGGCTTCTGCCTGGCCTACCGTGGCTCTGTCTGCCTTTCTGTCTAGCTTGTCTGTCTGTCTGTCTGTCTGGCCCTCTGTCTGGCCTGTCTGGTCACTGTCTGTCTGTCTGTCTGTCTGTCTGTCCGTCCGTCCGTCCGTCCGTCCGTCCGTCCGTCCGTCTTTCTGTCTGTCTGTCTGTCTGTTTGTCTGTCTGTGTGTCTGTGTGTCTGTCTGTCTGTGTGTCTGTCTGTATGTCTGCATGTCTGTCTGTATGTCTGGCCTGTCTGGATGTCTGTCTGTCTGGCTCTCTGTCTGGCCTGTCTGGCTCTCTGTCTGGCCCTCTGTCTGGCCCTCTGTCTGTCTGTCTGTCTGTCTGTCTGTCTGTCTGTCTGTCTGTCTGTCTGTCTGGCCTGTCTGGGTCTCTGTCTCTGGCTCTCTGTCTGGCCTGTCTGGGTCTCTGTCTGGGTCTCTGTCTAGCCTGTCTGTCTGTCTGTCTGTCTGTCTGTCTGTCTGTCTGTCTGTCCTGTCTGGGTCTCTGTCTGGCTCTCTGTCTGGCCTGTCTGGGTCTCTGTCTGGGTCTCTGTCTAGCCTGTCTGGCTCTCTCTCTGTCTGTCTGTCTGTCTGTCTGTCTGTCTGTCTGTCTGTCTGTCTGTCTGTCTGTCTGTCTGTCTGTCTGTCTGTCTGTCTGTCTGTCTGTCTGTCTGTCTCTCTGGCCTGTCTGGGTCTCTGTCTGGCCTGTCTGGCTCTCTGTCTGGCTCTCTGTCTGGCACTCTGTCTGGCCTATCTGTCTGTCTGTCTGACTGTCTGCCTGTCTGTCTAGCTTGTATTAAGGGGAAATATCCACGGTCAGGTATTCGGTACACGAATGGGCTTGTATTAAGGGACAATATACAGGGTCAAGTTTCTACATTTGCTTGTCTGTCTGTCTGTCTGTATATCTGTCTGTCTGTCTGTCTGTATATCTGTCTGTCTGTCTGTCTGTCTGTCTTGTCTGTCTGTCTGTCTGTCTGTCTGTCTGGCCTGTCTGTCTGTCTGTCTGGCCTGTCTGGGTCTCTTTCTGGCCTGTCTGGCTCACTGTCTGGCCCTCTGTCTGGCCATCTGTCTCTGGCCCTCTGTCTGTCTGTCTGTCTGTCTGTCTGGCATGTCTGGGTCTCTGTCTGGGTCTCTGTCTGTCCTGTCTGGGTCTCTGTCTAGCCTGTCTGTCTGTCTGTCTGTCTGTCTGTCTGTCTGTCTGTCTGTCTGTCTGTCTGTCTGTCTGTCTGTCTGTCTGTCTGTCTGTCTGTCTGTCTGTCTGTCTGTCTGTCTGTCTGTCTGTCTGTCTGTCTGTCTGTCTGTCTGTCTGTATGTCTGTCTGTATGTCTGTCTGGCGCTATGTCTGGCACTCAGTCTGACCTGTCTGTCTGTCTGTCTGGCCTGTCTGGCTCTCTGTCTGGCTCTCTGTCTGGCACTCTGTCTGGCCTATCTGTCTGTCTGTCTGACTGTCTGCCTGTCTGTCTAGCTTGTATTAAGGGGAAATATCCACGGTCAGGTATTCGGTACACGAATGGGCTTGTATTAAGGGACAATATACAGGGTCAAGTTTCTACATTTGCTTGTCTGTCTGTCTGTCTGTATATCTGTCTGTCTGTCTGTCTGTATATCTGTCTGTCTGTCTGTCTGTCTGTCTTGTCTGTTTGTCTGTCTGTCTGTCTGTCTGTCTGTCTGTCTGTCTGGCCTGTCTGTCTGTCTGTCTGGCCTGTCTGGGTCTCTGTCTGGCCTGTCTGGCTCACTGTCTGGCCCTCTGTCTGGCCATCTGTCTCTGGCCCTCTGTCTGTCTGTCTGTCTGTCTGTCTGTCTGGCATGTCTGGGTCTCTGTCTGGGTCTCTGTCTGTCCTGTCTGGGTCTCTGTCTAGCCTGTCTGTCTGTCTGTCTGTCTGTCTGTCTGTCTGTCTGTCTGTCTGTCTGTCTGTCTGTCTGTCTGTCTGTCTGTCTGTCTGTCTGTCTGTCTGTCTGTCTGTCTGTCTGTCTGTCTGTCTGTCTGTCTGTCTGTCTGTCTGGCGCTCTGTCTGGCACTCAGTCTGACCTGTCTGTCTGTCTGACTGTCTGTCTGTCTGTCTAGCTCTCTGTCTGTCTGTCTGTCTGTCTGTCTGGCCTGTCTGTCTGTCTGTCTGTCTGTCTGTCTGGCCTGTCTTGCTCTCTGTCTGGCTCTCTGTCTGCCCTCTGTCTGGCCCTCTGTCTGGCCCTCTGTCTGTCTGGACTGTCTGTCTGTCTGTCTGTCTGTCTGTCTGTCTGTCTGTCTGTCTGTCTTTCTGTCTGTCTGTCTGTCTGTCTGTCTGTCTGTCTGTCTGTCTGTCTGTCTGTCTGTCTGTGTGTCTGTGTGTCTGTCTGTCTGTATGTCTGTCTGTCTGTCTGTCTGTCTGGCCGGTCTGACTGTCTGTCTGTCTGGGTCTCTGGGTCTCTGTCTGGCTCTCTGTCTGGCCCTCTGTCTGGCCCTTTGTCTGTCTGTATGTCTGTCTGTCTGTCTGTCTGTCTGTGTCTGTCTGTCTGTCTGCGTGTCTGTCTGGCTGGTCTGTCTTGGTCTCTGTCTGGCCTGTCTGGCTCTCTGTCTGGCTCTCTGTCTGGCACTCTGTCTGGCCTGTCTGTCTGTCTGTCTGACTGTCTGCCTGTCTGTCTAGCCTGTCTGACCCTCTGTCTGGCCTTCTGTCTGCCCGACTGTCTGTCTGTCTGTCTGTCTGTCTGTCTGTCTGTCTGGCCCTCTGACTGGCCCTCTGTCTGGCCCTCTGTCTGTCTGTCTGTATGTCTGTCTGGCGCTATGTCTGGCACTCAGTCTGACCTGTCTGTCTGTCTGACTGTCTGTCTGGCCTGTCTGGCTCTCTGTCTGGCTCTCTGTCTGGCACTCTGTCTGGCCTATCTGTCTGTCTGTCTGACTGTCTGCCTGTCTGTCTAGCTTGTATTAAGGGGAAATATCCACGGTCAGGTATTCGGTACACGAATGGGCTTGTATTAAGGGACAATATACAGGGTCAAGTTTCTACATTTGCTTGTCTGTCTGTCTGTCTGTCTGTCTGTCTGTCTGTCTGTCTTTCTGTCTGTCTGTCTGTCTGTCTGTCTGTCTGTCTGTCTGTCTGTGTGTCTGTGTGTCTGTCTGTCTGTCTGTCTGTCTGTCTGTCTGTCTGGCCGGTCTGTCTGTCTGTCTGTCTGTCTGTCTGGGTCTCTGGGTCTCTGGGTCTCTGTGTGGCTCTCTGTCTGGCCCTCTGTCTGGCCCTTTGTCTGTCTGTCTGTCTGTCTGTCTGTCTGTCTGTCTGTCTGTCTGTCTGTCTGTCTGTCTGTCTGTCTGTCTGTGTCTGTCTGTCTGTCTGCGTGTCTGTCTGGCTGGTCTGTCTTGGTCTCTGTCTGGCCTGTCTGGTTCTCTGTCTGGCTCTCTGTCTGGCACTCTGTCTGGCCTGTCTGTCTGTCTGTCTGACTGTCTGCCTGTCTGTCTAGCCTGTCTGACCCTCTGTCTGGCCTTCTGTCTGCCCGACTGTCTGTCTGTCTGTCTGTCTGTCTGTCTGTCTGTCTGTCTGTCTGGCCCTCTGACTGGCCCTCTGTCTGGCCCTCTGTCTGTCTGTATGTCTGTCAGTCTGTATGTCTGTCTGTCTGTCTGTCTGTCTGTCTGTCTGTCTGTCTGGTCTGTATGTCTGTC
>JAWPHD010019557.1:0-22500 GCA_037043455.1 Cyrtodaria siliqua | reverse complement strand
GACAGACAGACAGACAGACAGACAGACAGACAGACAGACAGACAGACAGACAGACAGACAGACAGGCCAGCAAGACAGACAGACAGGCCAGCCAGCCAGCCAGACAGACATTCAGACAGACGGACAGACAGACAGACAGACAAACAGGCCATACAGAGAGCCAGACAGAGACCCAGACAGGCCAGGCATCGAGCCAGAGAGCCAGAAAGCCAGACAGCCAGACAAACAGACGGAGACCAGGCAGACAGGCAAGACAGACACCCAGACAGATACCCAGACAGACAGACACACACACAGACAGACGCTCAGACACCCAGACAGAGACCCAGACAGACAGACACACATACAGAGACCCAGACAGAGACCCAGGCAGGCCAGACAGAGAGCAAGACAGAGACCCAGATGGACAGACAGACAGATAGACAGACAAAGACCCAGACAGGCCATGCAGACAGCCAGACAGACAAACAGACAGGCTAGACAGACAGGCCAGACAGGCCAGACAGGCCATACAGACAGATAGACAGAGACCAGACAGGCCTGACAGACAGACATACAGATTGACAGACAGACGGACTGATGGACGGACAGACAGACAGACAGACAGACAGACAGACAGACAGACAGACAGACAGACAGACAGACAGACAGACAGACAGACAGACAGACAGACAGACAGACAGACAGACAGACAGACAGACAGACACACACACACACACACACACACACACACACACACACACACACACACACACACACAGACCAGACAGGTCAGACAGCGGGCCGAACAGAAAGCCAGACAGGCTAGACAGAAAGGCAGACAGAGACCCTGACAGACAGACTAAGACCAGACAGGCAAGACAGACAGACAGAAAGACAGACAGACAGGCCAGCCAGAGAGACAGACAGACACGCCAGACAGACACACAGACAGACAGACTAGACAGAGACCCAGACAGAGACCCAGACAGACAGACTAACAGAGACCAGATATGCAGACAGAGGGCCAGACAGAGAGCCAGACAGGCTAGACAGAGACCCGGACGGACCAAGCAGAAAGCCAGACAGCCAGACAGCCAGACAGCCATACAAACATACAGAGACCAGACAGACAGCCCATACAGACAGACAGACAGAGACCCAGACAGAGACCCAGAAAGACAGACAGACAGAGAGCCAGACAGAGAGCCAGACAGGCCAGACAGAGAGCCAGACAGAGATCCAGACAGACAGATACACAGACAGAATGAGACCCAGACAGAAACCCAGACAGGCCAGACAGAGAGCCAGACAGAGACCCAGATAGACAGACAGACATACAGACAGACTGACAGAGAGCCAGACAGAGACCCAGACAGACCAGAGATATAGCTAGACATCCAGACAGCCAGACAGACAATCCAGACAGACAGACAGACAGACAGAAAGAGACCAGACATGCCTGATAGACAGACAGACAGACAGACAGACAGACAGACAGTCAGTCAGTCAGTCAGTCAGTCAGTCAGACAGACAGACAGACAGACAGACAGACGGACAGACATACAGACAGACATACATACAGACAGACATACTGACAGAGAGCCAGACAGAGACCCAGAAAGGTCAGACAGAGAGCCAGGCAAAGACCCAGATAGGCCAGGCAGAGAGCCTGCCAGGCAGACAGAGAGACATACGGACAGATAGACAGACATACATACAGACAGAGACCAACAAGACAGGCCAGACAGAGAGCCAGACAGAGACCCAGACAGACAGACAGACGGATACCAGACTGGCCAGACAGACAGACAGATAGATAGACAGACAGACGGACAGACAGACAGACAGACAGGCCAGAAAGAGACCCAGAGAGAAACACAGACAGAGACCCAGACAGACAGACAGACAGACAGACAGACAAACAGAGACCAGACACAGACCAGACAGGTCAGACAGAGGGCCGAACAGAAAGCCAGACAGGCTAGACAGAAAGGCAGACAAAGACCCAGACAGACAGACTAAGACCAGACAGGCAAGACAGACAGACAGAAAGACGATAGACAGGCCAGCCAGAGAGACAGACAGACACGCCAGACAGACACACAGACAGACAGACTAGACAGAGACCCAGACAGAGACCCAGACAGACAGACTAACAGAGACCAGATATGCAGACAGAGGGCCAGACAGAGAGCCAGACAGGCTAAACAGAGACCCGGACGGACCAAGCAGAAAGCCAGACAGCCAGACAGCCAGACAGCCAGACAGCCATACAAACATACAGAGACCAGACAGACAGCCCATACAGACAGACAGACAGAGACCCAGACAGAGACCCAGAAAGACAGACAGACAGAGAGCCAGACAGAGAGCCAGACAGGCCAGACAGAGAGCCAGACAGACAGACAGACATACAGACAGACTGACAGAGAGCCAGACAGAGACCCAGACAGACCAGAGATATAGCCAGACATCCAGACAGCCAGACAGACAATCCAGACAGACAGACAGACAGACAGAAAGAGACCAGACATGCCTGACAGACAGACAGACAGACAGGCAGACAGACAGACAGTCAGTCAGTCAGTCAGTCAGACAGACAGACAGACATACAGACAGACGGACAGACATACAGACAGACATACAGATGGGCAGACATAGAGCCAGACAACGACCAGACAGGCCAGGGAGCAGCCAGACAGCCAGCCAGCCAGACACACAGACAGACACACAAGCAGACAGAGACCAGACAGACAGGCCAGACAGAGAGCCATACAGACACCAGACAGACAGACAGACAGACAGACAGACAGACAGACAGACAGACAGACAGACAGACAGACAGACAGACAGACAGACAGACAGACAGACAGACAGACAGACAGAGAGCCAGACAGAGACCCAGACAGAGAGCCAGACAGACAGAGAGCCAGACAGAGACCCAGACAGGTCAGACAGAGAGCCAGAGGGAGACCAAGACAGACAGACAGACAGACAGACAGACAGACAGAGAGCCAGACAGAGACCCAGACAGGCCAGGCAGAGAGCCAGACAGCCAGACAGCCAGAGAAGAAGACAAATACAGACATACAGACAGACATACAAGCAAATGTAGAAGCCTGACCCTGGATATTGTCTCTTAATTCAAGCCCATGCATGTACCTAATACCTGACCTTGGATATTTTCCCTTAATACAAGCCCGTATATACGATTTATGTACAAACCTGAACCTGAATAGTGTCTCTTAATTAAAGCCCATACATACTTTGTACAAACCTGAGCCTGACTATTGTTCCATAATACAAGCCCATACATACGCATTATGTACAAACATGGCCCCGACTATTTCCCTTAATACAACCCTATACATGAATCTAATGTACAAACCTGATCTTGATTTAAGCCCATACATATTACTTATGTACACAGCTGGCCCTGACTAGTGTCCCGTAGTACAAGCCCATGCATATACATAATGTACAAACCTGAACCTATATATTGTCCTTTAATTCACGCCCATATATACAGTCCACACTCAGTATCTCATATTTCAAGGGACCGGGAGAAAATTTCGAGTTATCCGAAGTTCGAATTAAACGATTATGGCAGACTTTCTTCAATTTTATTACCCCACCCACCAGTTTTACACTATATAAATTATATATGATACCGATATAAGCCGACTTTTAATGAAATACATGTTTTCTTCCTTGATATATGTTTATAAATATGTTTCTTTACTGTTATAGTTTCATTCAAATCAAACAGGAAAATGCAATTACATAAATTACTGATTGTTATTACCACGCTCAAATTTGAGACCTGTATTGCAGCATGCTACTTTCGTTTTGTCAGTTTGTATATTACTATGTTGTCTGTACTTGAATCGCATACGTGTAAATAATTCAGGAACGATAATCATTAAAAAAACACGTAAGATATGATACATTTTCTTTCTTTAATTACTGACAAGCACATTAATATATGTTTAATATATCACAATGACAATGTCTAATATAAGAACGTTTAAGATACAGTTTCTTGACCATTTGGAAAAGAACACTTACAAACATATATATAATATAACCAATACATTACAAAAATTAAACTTTATAAGACTTTATATAAAATTGACAAAAAATATGAACTCATAACAGTATAATGTAAATATTACGGGCGTGATAACCGCTATCGACCTATTCTTACGGTTGTGCTATTATTACATACGTGTCAATTTTCGCACCGGTGTAACGAGACCGTGTTACCCCTTTCGTTGCCCAGTGTAATGTATCCGAACATAATAACGATGTTTGCACATAACGAAATGATGTATGCACAAGACAAAATGGCGTCAGAACGGAACAACTTAGTTAATGCACACAACGACTAATCAAATGTACATCACATCTTACAAAATGTACAAAACGAGTTAGTAAATGCACATAACATAATGACAAATGCACAGAACGAAATGATGTATGCACACAACAAAATGTCGTTAGTACATAACATAATGACAAATGCACAGAACGAAATGATGTATGCACACAACAAAATGTCGTTAGTACGTAACATAATGACAAATGCACAGAACGAAATGATATATGCACACAACAAAATGTCGTTAGTACAGAACGAGTTAGTAAATGTACATAACATAATGACAAATGCACAGAATCAAATGATGTATGCACACAACAAAATGTCGTTAGTACAGAACGAGTTAGTAAATGCACATAGCATAATGACAAATGCACAGAACGAAATGATGTATGCACGCAACAAAATGTCGTTAGTACATAACATAATGACAAATGCACAGAACGAAATGATGTATGCACACATCAAAATGTCGTTAGTACAGAACGAGTTAGTAAATGCACATAACATAATGACAAATGCACAGAACGAAATGACGTATGCACACAACAAAATGTCGTTAGTACATAACATAATGACAAATGCACAGAACGAAATGATGTATGTACACAACAAAATGTCGTTAGTACAGAACGAGTTAGTAAATGCACATTACATAATGACAAATGTACAGAACAAAATGATGTTTCTACAGGACAAAATGTAGTTCACACAGAACAACTTGGTAAATGCACAGAACATACGGACCAGTACCATCAGAAGGCAGCATTGGCGTTCCATACATATACATAATGTACACACCTGATCCTAGATATTCTCCTTTAATACAGGCCCATGTATCGACTTTATGTACAAACCTGACCCTGGATATTGTTTCTTAATTAAAGCCCATACATATTAGGTATGTACAAACCTGACCCTGGATATTGTCCCGTAATACACTCCCAAACATATATCTAATATAGAACCCTGACTATGTTCCCGTAATACACGCAGACAGACAGACAGTCAGACATACGGACAGACAGACAGACAGACAGACAGACAGACAGACAGACAGACAGACAGACAGACAGACAGACAGACAGACAGACAGACAGAGAGGCCAGACAGAGAGCCAGACAGAGACCCAGACAGACAGACAGACAGACAGAGAGCCAGACAGAGACCCAGACAGAAAGACAGACTGAGAGCCAGACAGAGACCCAGACAAGCCAGACATAGACCCAGATAGAGACCCAGACAGACAGACAGGGATCCAGACAGAGACGCAGACATACAGAGACCCAGACAGGCCAGACAGACAGACAGACAGAGACCCAGACAGGCCAGAAAGACAGACAGACAAAGACCAGACAGGCCAGACAGACAGACAGACAGACAGACAAACAGTCCAGACAGAGACCCAGACAGACAGAGAGACAGACAGACAGACAGACAGACATACATTTATGTTGTTTCTTTCCCATTATTACGGGAGCATTCGTGCTAACAGATGCATTTCTAGCGGTTAATTATGCTGTTTCATTTCTAGCGGTTAATTATGCAGTTTCATTTCGAGCGGTTAATTATGTTGTTTCTTTCCCATTATTATGGGAGCATTCGTGTTAACAGATGCATTTCTAGCGACAGAGAGCCAGACAGAGACTCAGACAGCCAGACAGTCACACAGCCAGACAGACAGAGACCGGACAGACAGGCCAGACAGAGAGCCAGACAGACACCCAGACAGACAGACAGCCAGACACTGACCCAGACAAACAGACAGACAGAGAGCCAGACATAGAGCAAGACAGAGACACAGACAGGACAGACAGAGAGCAAGACAGAGACCCAGAATGACAGACAGACAGACAGACAGACAGTCAGAGAGCCAGACAGCCAGACATAGAGGCCAGACAGACAGACAGACAGACAGACAGACAGTCTGTCAGACAGACAGACAGACAGACAGACAGACAGACAGACAGACAGACAGACAGACAGACAGACAGACAGACAGACAGAAATACAGACAGACATACAGACAGACAGACAGACAGACAGACAGACAGACAGACAGAGACCCAGACAGGCCAGGCAGAGAGCCAGACAGCCAGACAGACAGGCCAGACAGACAGACAGACAGACAGACATATAGAAACCAGACAGGCCTGAAAGACAGACAGACATACAGACAGACAGACAGACAGACAGACAGACAGACAGACAGACAGACAGACAGACAGACAGACAGACAGACAGACAGACAGACAGACAGACAGACAGACAGAAAGACAGACAGACAGACAGACAGACATACAGACAGACAGAGAGCCAGACAGAGACCCAGACAGGCCAGGCAGAGAGTCAGACAGCCAGACGGACAGGCCAGACAGACAGACAGACAGACAGACATATAGAGACCAGACAGGCCTGACAGACAGACAGACAGACATACAGACAGACAGACAGACAGACAGACAGACAGACAGACAGACAGACAGACAGACAGACAGACAGACAGACAGACAGACAGACAGACAGACAGACAGACAGACAGAAATACAGACAGACAGACAGACAGACAGACACAGACATACAGACAGACAGACATACAGACAGACAGACAGACAGACAGACAGACAGACAGACAGACAGACAGACAGACAGACAGACAGACAGACAGACAGACAGACAGACAGACAGACAGACAGAGAGACATACAGACAGACAGACAGACAGACAGACAGACAGACAGACAGACAGACAGACAGACAGACAGACAGACAGACAGACAGACAGACAGACAGACAGACAGACAGACGGACAGACAGACAGGCCAGCCAGCCAGACAGACGGACAGACAGACAGACAGACATGCCAGACAGAGAGCCACACACAGACCTAGACAGACAGACATACAGACAGACAGACGGACAGACGGACAGACAGACAGAGACCCAGACAGAGACCCAGACATGCCAGGCAGAGAGCCAGAGTTCCAGACAGTCACACAGCCAGACAGACAAACAGACAGAGACCAGACAGACAGGCCAGGTAGAGAGCCAGACAGACACCCAGACAGACAGACAGACATCCAGACAGCCAGACAGCCAGACAGAGACCCAGACAAACAGACAGACAGAGAGCCAGACAGAGACCCAGACAGGCCAGACAGATAGCCAGACAGAGACCCAGAAAGGCCAGACAGAGAGCAAGACAGAGAGCAAGACAGACAGACAGACAGACAGACAGCCATAGAGCCAGACAGCCAGACAGACAGGCCAGACAGACAGACAGACAGACAGAGACCTGACAGACAGACAGACAGACAGACAGACAGACAGACAGACAGACAGACAGACAGACAGACAGACAGACAGACAGACAGACAGACAGACAGACAGACAGACAGACAGACAGACAGACAGACAGACAGACAGACAGACAGACAGACAGACAGACAGACAGACAGACAGACAGACAGACAGACAGACAGACAGAAGGACGGACAGACAGACAGACAGACAGACAGACAGACAGACAGACAGACAGACAGACAGACAGACAGACAGACAGACAGACAGACAGAGACCAGACTTGCCAGACAGACAGACAGACAGACAGACAGACAGACAGATAGACTGAGACCAAACAGGCCAGGCAGAGAGCCTGACAGACAGACAGACAGACAGACAGAGAAAGACCAGACAGGCCCAGACAGACAGACAGACCTACAGTCTGAAAGACGGACAGACAGACAGACAGATAGACAGACAGGCCAGACAGAGAGCCAGACAGAGACCCAGACAGACAGACAAACAAAGACCCAGTCAGAGACCCAGACAGACAGAATGAGAGCCAGACAGAGACCCAGACAAGCCAGACATAGAGCCAGAAAGAGACACAGACAGACAGACAGAAAGACAGGCAGCCAGACAGAGACCCAGACAGGCCAGGCAGAGAGACAGACCGCCAGACAGACAGAAAGACAGACAAACAAACAGACAGAGACCAGACAGACAGGCCAGATAGAGAGTCAGACAGAGACCCAGACAGACAGATATACAGACATTGAACATTGACCCAGACAGACAGACAGAGAGCCAGACTGTCACAAAATGTCACGGGTAGAGCGTACTGTCGCACATAGCTCTTGTAAGTTATCGGTTACACCCAAATCTATTGTTCGAGGTGAAACAATTTCACAATATTCATGATCTATCCATGTAACACGTAAAAGCGTGCACATTTTAAGTGGCCACCAGAGAGGCCGTGTCATAAGTTTAGTTTTGTGCTAATGCATGTAAACGTATAGGTATATTTTCTTTAAACGGCAAAATTGTATAAGGGGCCTCTCGTGTAGATTCAATACTGTAGATTTAGCCACGTTTGTCACGGACTGAACGGGGGAAATAATGATTTGGGCGTAATGTTTGCTATAAAACCCATTGTCTTCTAGCTCTCGCCGGGATGATCGAAAGTACTTTGTTGGAACAGAGATTGGACGGCAAATTTCACAGGCAACATGTGGTTAGTAGTTTTATTAAACTTTTATCGTACATTTGTATTCAGTGGGCGGCGCCATCTTGTTTGGCGGTTACGACATCTGGTTAGCATTGATGTTTCTCAAACATAACTTTAGACTAGCATATGATTTTGAAGTTACTTTATTAGATGTAAATATTGTAATTGATCATTAATTGAAACACAATATTAATTTGATAACAGTGGATAATAGGTGCATTAGTTAACGTTGGCGTATAACTCAGTGATTGTAATACACGATTGTTAACATTAGTTAACAATGAGATGAGTGACAAGAATAAATGCGTGCATGCATAACTCAGTGAGTGTAATATATGAGTAATTTGATCATGTTTATATTACATGTATTAGGGGCATCGATTAACAGCGACGTACATAGCGTATACATAGCGTTGTAGAATATGTATACATTGCTACTCATCATTAGTACAGCTTACATACATTGATTGAATAATGATTTGTTTGGGTAATGATAATTATGCAAGATTGTTATGTTTGTCAACCGACATCTAAAACGTATGTATAATTACAGCCTAAGCCATCCAGGGTTGGAAATAAGCCATCCAGGATATAAGCCATCCAGGGTTGGAGTAAGCCATCTAGGTTTGGATATCCAGGAGTGGAGCTAAGCTTCCACGAATAACGTTTACGAGCGTGGAGACGGTCCCCGTACCTGCGTCAGCATGGCCAGGTTTTACTAACGACAACCCCCGGGACACAAGGTGGGCCCGTTACCAATCCTCACTGGAGGAATATCACTCACAATCTCAGTGGAGGTTAACTATCATTGCATCGCGTCATCAGCCCTTACAGAAGGCATTTGATGACAATCATCCATTGAATTCGCGCATCATCATCTTCATGAGCTCTCGCGCATCACAGTTATCGTGCTAGATCAACATTGTTATAGCTTCAACAACACTTTAGTGTCTTAGACATTCAGTATTTATAACAATACTAAGAACGTCTTAAACGTTCAGAGAACATTCTTTTCATAGTTCATTTGTGTATTCGCTTGTTTTTTTTAGATTATTGTATATATATTAAACATATTTTAAAAGTTGCATTAAACTTATGTAAATGCATTCACCGTCATTGATTCTTTCCTGAGTTAGCCCAACCACTAAGGTCATCCTGTGACAACTGGTTTTCAGAGTAGTGGGATTTTGGGCGACTACGGAGGGAAAGAATCAATAAGTGATCTTTATTATGATATACTAAATCTCTACTTATTATTTTAGAATTGTGTACCACCCTCTGATCCATCAAGGCGACTGTCGACGATCACGGCCACAGCTTGGAAGACAATTCAAGACACGACAAGGGTAGGGTGAGTCCAAACTGTTGTTTTGTCCGTTCTTTCCTTGGCGCGAGGTCGCAGTGGTCTACACGATTGGGTCTGAGGCACTTTTGCTAAATAATTTGGGTGTTTGTTTTACCTCCCGTGATATACCAATAGTATCCAATTAGGTTGGCCTACAAGACGTTCTACTCATGTTGTGACACTCAAGTATACTTATATAAATGGGAGAAGTAAATATACATGTACATGTTATGCACATTTCTATGATTGTTTAAGGTTTATGTCCAATATCAAATATAGATATTTTATGTAGTGTATATGTTTTGTGGAAGCTAGATACTATCTATACATAACCGTTAGTAGTTAGCGCTAGTACAAATGTGTATGTAACTTGTCCTATGATGATGCCCATGTATTTACTGAGGACACAGTGACTTACCATTAGTAGTTAGGTGAGTAGAATTATTAGTGACGTGTGTATTGTAATTATTGTAGTTAGTAGTCCACAATGTCCATAGACATGACGTCCATAAAGGATCTTACGGAAATGGGTAAGGAGTTAGGTTATGCTGGAGAGGAGCTTAGAACCTTTGTTAAAGACGAACAGGCTAGGGAAAGGGAATTTAGACTTAAGGAAAGAGAATAAGCAAAGCAGGAAAGAGATAAAGAAAGTAGAATAGCTAAAGAGAAGCTAGAAACTGAGAAAGATAGGTTAGAAGTAGAAAGTAGATTAGCTAAAGAGAAGCTAGAATTCGAAAGTAGGTTAGCTAAAGAGAAGCGAGATGAAGAAAGTAGACTAGCCACAGAGAAGCTACAATTAGAAAGTAGAATAGTAAGGGAGAAGCAAGAGTTAGAACATGAGAGGTTCGAAACAGATGGTAGACTAGCTAAGGCTAATATGATGATGGAGAGGGAGAAAAAAGAGTTTGAGCATAAGTTAGCTTTAGAGTTGGAAGCAGCTAAGACACATAGTAAGGACAGTAAAACTGAAGGGAAATATAGTTATTCTGGGAAGTTAAAAGGTTCGAAGTTACCATTCTTTGATGCTGACAAAGATAACATGGACAGTTACTTGTTACGGTTCGAACGTTATGCTGAGTTACAGGAATGGACCAAAGATAAGTGGGCAGTTCATTTAAGTGCGTTATTGAGAGGCAAGGCCTTAGATGTATTTTCTAGATTACCTAGTGTAGATGCTCTTGACTATGACAAGTTAAAGGATGCTCTTTTAAAGAGATTTGAGTTAACTGAAGAAGGTTTTAGAAAGCGGTTTAGAGCTTGTCTGCCTGAGAAAGGCGAGTCATTTATTCAGTTTATTAGTAGGTCTAGAAATTACTTAGATAGGTGGTTAGAGTTAGGGAAGGTAGCGCAGACTTATCAGAGCCTCATAGATTTCTTGTTGCGGGACCAGCTATTCAATGTTTGTAGTAGAGATCTGTTCTTATTTCTTAAAGAAAGAAAACTAACTAGTGTAGATGAAATGGCAACTCAAGCAGATCAGTTTGCCGAGGCTAGAGGTGGAGCTCATAATGTAGTGTCGAAAGACAGAAATGTCCGATTTTAGAAGTAGCACAAGTAATGCCGTAGAGACTAGAGCGCAGGTTCAGAAGCAAGCTCAGGCTTATAGAAAATTAAAGGTTCCTGCAGCCGTAGGTGACATATCTAAAGCGGAGTTTATAGAAGCACAAACTCAAGACGAGTCATTAGGTCCTTGTAAGGTGAAGGCCAAGGATGGTGTAGTGAAGAAGTGTAAAGGGTCCGGTAGTTGTAAGTTTGTACATAAGAATAGGTTATTGTACAGAGAATTTGAAGATAGTGGTAGTAGACAGTTTCACCAATTAGTGGTTCCTACCCAGTATAGAACGACAGTGCTTAAGGTAGCTCATGAGTCGATTATGGGAGGTCATTTAGGCGTAAAGAAAACGTCAGATAGAGTATTGGCAGAATTTTATTGGCCAGGCGTTAGTGGAGACGTAACTAGGTATTGTAGGTCCTGCGATGTATGCCAAAGGACAGTACCAAAAGGTCATCCTGTGACACAGACAGAGACCCAGACAGGCCAGACAGAGAGCCAGACAGAGACCTAGACAGACAGACAGACAAACATACAGACATACAGACAGAGAACCAGACAGAGACCCAGACAGGCCAGGCAGAGAGCCAGACAGCCAGACAGACAGGCCAGAAAGACAGACAGATAGACAGAGACCAGACAGGCCTGACAGACAGACAGACAGACAGACAGACAGATAAACAGACAGACAGCCACACAAACAGACAGACATACAGACATACAGACAGACAAACAGACAGACAGGCCAGCCAGCCAGCCAGCCAGAGAGAGAGCTAGACTGAGACCTAGACAGACAGACATACAAACAGACAGACAGACAGACGGACAGACAGACAGAGAGCCAGACAGCGACCCAGACATGCCAGGCAGAGAGCCAGAGAGCCAGAGAGTCACACAGCCAGACAGACAGACAAACAGACAGAGACCAGACAGACAGGCCAGACAGAGAGCCAGACAGACACCCAGACAGACATCCAGACAGCCAGACAGAGACCCAGACAAACAGGCAGACGGAGAGCCAGACAGAGACTCAGACAGGCCAGACAGAGAACCAGAGAGAGACCCAGAAAGGCCAGACAGAGAGAAAGACAGAGACTAAGAAAGACAGACAGACGGACAGACAGCGACCAAACTGAGACTCAGACAGGCCAGAAAGAGAGCCAGAAAGAGACTCAGAAAGGCCAGACAGATAGACAGACAGGCCAGACAGACAGACAGACAGAAGTACGGACAGACAGACAGACAGACAGATAGACAGACAGGCCAGACAGACAGACAGACAGAAGTACAGACAGACAGACAGACAGACAGACAGACAGACAGACAGACAGACAGACAGACAGACAGACAGACAGACAGACAGACAGACAGACACACAGACGGACAGAGACCAGACTTGCCAGACAGACAGACATACAGACAGACAGACAGATAGACTGAGACCAGACAGGCCGGACAGAGACCCAGAGAGAGACCCAGACTGGCCAGCCAGACAGACAGACAGACAGACAGACAGACAGAGACATGAAAGGCTAGACAGACAGACAGACAGACAGACAGACAAACAGAGACCAGACAGATACCGAACATGCCAGACAGAGGGCCAGACAGAGAGCCAGACAGGCTAGACAGAGACCAAGAAAGGTCAGGCAGAGAGCCATACAGAGACCCAGATAGGCCAGGCAGAGAGCCTGCCAGGCAGACAGAGAGACAGATAGACAGACAGACAGACGGAGACCAGACTTGCCAGAAAGACAGACAGACGGACAGACAGGCCAGAAAGAGACCCAGACAGAAACCTAGACAGAGACCCAGACAGACAGACAGACAAACAGAGACCAGACAGAGACCCGACATGCCAGAGAGAGGGCCAGACAGAGAGCCAGACAGGCTAGACAGAGACCCAGACAGGCCAGGCAGAGTGCCAGACAGAGACCCAGACAGGCCAGGCAGAGAGCCTGACAGACAGACAGACAGACAGAGAGAGACAAGACAGGCCAGACAGACAGACAGACCTACAGTCAGACAGACGGACAGACAGACAGACAGATAGACAGACAGGCCAGACAGATACCCAGACAGAGACCCAGACAGACAGACAGAGACCCAGACAGAGACCCAGACAGACAGACTGAGAGCCAGACAGAGACCCAGACAGACAGACAGACAGAGAGCCAGACAGAGACCAAGACAGGCCAGACAGAGAGCCAGACAGAGACCCAGACAGACAGACAGACAGACATACAGACATACAGACAGAGAGCCAGACAGAGACCCAGACAGGCCTGACAGACAGACAGACAGCCAGACAGACAGGCCAGCCAGCCAGACAGACAGACAGACAGACAGACAGACAGAGACCAGACAGGCCTGACAGACAGACAGACAGACATACAAACAGACAGGCCAGCCAGACAGACAGACATGCCAGCCAGCCAGCCAGCCAGACAGAGAGACAGACGGACAGACAGGCAGACAGACAGACATGCCAGATAGAGAGCCAGACTGAGACCTATAAAGACAGACATACAGACAGACAGACAGAGAGCCAGACAGATACACAGACATGCCAGGCAGAGAGCCAGAGAGCCAGACAGTCACACAGCCAGGCAGACAGACAAACAGACAGAGACCAGACAGACACGCCAGACAGAGAGCCAGACAGACACCCAAACAGACATACAGACATCCAGACAGCCAGACAGAGACTCAGACTCAGACAGGCCAGACTGAGAGCCAGACAGAGACCCAGAAAGTCCAGACAGAGAGCAAGACAGAGACTAAGACAGACAGACAGACAGACAGCGACCAAACAGGCCAGACAGACAGACAGACATACAGACAGACCAAGAGAGACCGGACAGAGACAGAGACCCAGACAGGTCAGGCAGAGAGCCAGACATAGACCCAGACAGGCCAGGCAGAGAGCCTGCCAGGCAGACAGAGAGACGGACAAACATACAGACAGACAGTTACCAGACAGGCCAGCCAGCCAGCCAGCCAGCCAGCCAGCCAGACAGACAGACAGACAGACAGACAGACAGACAGACAGACAGACAGACAGACAGACAGACAGACAGACAGACAGACAGACAGAAAGACAGACAGACAGACAGACAGACAGACAGACAGACAGACAGACAGACAGACAGACAGACAGACAGACAGACAGACAGACAGACAGACAGACAGGCAGGCAGGCAGGCAGGCAGGCAGGCAGGCAGGCAGGCAGGCAGGCAGGCAGGCAGGCTGGCAGGCTGGCAGGCAGTCAGGCAGGCA
Organism: Cyrtodaria siliqua; assembly: GCA_037043455.1. Classification (NCBI taxonomy): domain Eukaryota; kingdom Metazoa; phylum Mollusca; class Bivalvia; order Adapedonta; family Hiatellidae; genus Cyrtodaria; species Cyrtodaria siliqua. Next base: position 7,452 of record JAWPHD010019557.1, on the reverse strand, counting down.
GGCAGGCAGGCAGGCAGGCAGGCAGGCAGGCAGGCAGGCAGACAGACGACAGACGACAGACGACAGACGGACAGACGGACAGACGGAGAGACGGAGAGACGGCCAGACGGCCAGACGGCCAGAGGGCCAGACAGAGAGCCAGACAGGCTAGACAGAGACCCAGACAGGCCAAGCAGAGAGCCAGACAGAGACCCAGACAGGCCAGGCAGAGAGCCTGCCATGCAGACAGACAGACAGAAAGTCAGACAGACAGTCAGACAGAGACCAGACAGAGACCAGACATAGACCAGACAGAGGCCAGACAGACAGACAGACAGACAGGCCAGACAGAGAGCCAGACAGAGACCCAGACAGACAGACAGTCAGACAGATAGCCAGACAGAGACCCTGACAGACAGACGGACAGAGAGCCAGACAGAGACCCAGACAGGCCAGACAGAGACCAGACAGAGACCCAGACAGACAGACAGGCAGACAGACAGACAGACAGAGAGCCAGACAGAGACCCAGACAGGCCAAGCAGAAGTTTTTTGTATGAAGCACACGGTTGAAGAGAGTCTCACTTTTCTGTGTGTAATATTATGAACGGTCATGAAACGTTTTTTTGGGTAGAAAAAAGTACTTTTTCCAAATTTTGATGAATTTTTACAGACCTGTAGAGGAAGACTTTTCCTTGACTTTAATGCTTTCGTCTTTTTCTCGCTATAAGAACAAACTGTAATTATCAATTTGATTAAAAGCTAAAATTTCACATACATTTTCGAAACGATCGGTAATTTGTAAAAGCCTAGAAATCGTATTTTTAATAAAAAAGAATCGACAAAACACGTAAAAACTTAAAATTCATTCTGTAACAAACGAATTGATGCATTTGTTTATGGGTGTCATCAGTGTACATTGTCAGCTGAATACAGTTTACATCACTGGTGTCATTTTGACCGCCATCCTGAAATCTGCTAAAAACGCAGTTTGTTTTACGTTTTTTGCGCGTGACGTTTTTAAGTAAATATCCCTCCGCGGCGGCTTGGCGCTCCCACTGATGTATTGACCGCACAAAACAAATAAAGCTCACAGTGAACTTGATATTTTGCCTGAGACCAAACTAAATATGATAGCGGGTTGGGTACCTCTCACTTATTTACTGTCATATAAAAATCAATGCTGATTGCCATGTATAACTGGCTGATATGTCTAATCGGGGTATTTCTTACAAACTTGCGGGGTACACATGATACTAGTTTCTTATTGTATACTTTCATACTGTCCCGTTTATTTTGCATTGAACTAATTGTGCAGTAGTCTACGATACTGTACACATTGATATTGTACCCGAAGAGCCGCGAAATAGAAAGCCGGAAGTAAATGCCGGAACTACCTTTGACATTGTAAACAATCAGAACGCGCCATCTGTCAAAATAGAAAACAAAAGCAAACGAAGTACCCATATTAGACCACAGGTTGGTGTCATTATTTATTTAAGTAGAAAATATAATAGAATTAACATTCTAAATAAATAAATTGCCTGCACAATTTTAAATAAATTACATTGAAATGAATAATAAAAGAAACTGAATTCACAAAATACGAGGATTTGTTGTAAAACTAAAATATTTCAGACATGCATTGATACAATAAACTTGCTTTCTATATTTCAGAGAACCTATAAACTTATACCAACAGTATTTACACAGAAGACATGTCTATGGTGGCTGATTTCTGCCATTGTCGTCTTTTCGTCTTTTCGTCTTTTCGTTATCTCGCCCCCGAAAAGTCGACAGAACGAAAAGACTACAAGACGAAAAGACGCCAAATGCAGCTTGAAAAGACGACAGAACGAAAAGACGACAGAACGACAGAACGAAAAGACGCCATTTCAAGGGCGAAAAGACGACAGAACGCCACGCGAAAAGACAAAAAGACGACGCTTCAGCGCGAAAAGACGCCATTTGATATTTTGCGTGGCGTTCTGTCGTCTTTTCGTCCTTGAAATGGCGTCTTTTCGTTCTGTCGTTCTGTCGTCTTTTCGTTCTGTCGTCTTTTAAAGCTGCATTTGGCGTCTTTTCGTTCTGTCGTTCTGTCATCTTTTCGTTTTGTCGTCTTTTCGCCTTCCGGTTGACATGCACGTTTCGGTCATTGCGGCCATTTAACGGCGACTACTAAAAGTCGGGACGATTTTGAATTGTTGCAGAAATTGGTAAAAAAGGCAGGATGTGTGCATCCCTTATGTCCAATCAATAATAAACGGAGGGTTACTATTTCTTTTAAATGTTTTTTATAAACGCAGAAAGATTCATTTAATATGAATATTAAAACATAATAATATAAAAAATAATATTTTGACTTTGTAATTTAGTAGTAACTTTCCGGGACTGATACTGATGATCATGCCTGGACCAGTCGCACTAATTACCATGTTTGGAGTAAACTTTATATTCGTATTAATTAAATTGGTATGTAACAATGTAGGATGGTATAGCGGACATAACTATGGATTTGTTTATGTAAAAATGTAATAAAATTACTTTGTATTTAATGATTTACTTTCCGGGGCCACTTAATAATAGACACGATTTTGGCTCATATTCCCTGATCTATTCAAACAAATGGCAAGCAAAATATTGACATTTAAATTTAACACTAACTTTCCGGGACCGTTTGTTGAAACCATCATATCACGATGATTATGCCTTATATTTATCAATGTAGGATGCAGGCCTGCCAATTATCAGGCTTTGCGCCGGTAATTACCGGCTTTTTGATTAGATTACCGGCTTACAAGCTTTTCTGTTAAAATTGCCGGCTTTACATTTGATCAGTGTATACTTATTTATTTTACATCGATTGTAACGAAAGCTCTATGAACTTATTTGAATCACTCTCGATGTCTTCCTGGGTAGAACAAGTACTAAGCAATGCAGATAAAGTGTCTTGCTCAGGGACACAGCGCATATGGCAATGACGGGAATCGAACCCACGACTTTTGGATCATGGGTCCAACGCTCTACCACTAGACCACAGCGCTCCACAAAGTGTATGTTATATATGTGTGTAGTACATTACCTCTCAAGAATACAAAACCAAATGAAAAATTGAGTACATTACGCCCTTTTTTCTGTAAAGTAAAATGACTCTAAATTACTTAAATTTTACAGGTTTCTTTTATTTAACACACAATGTATGGCATACGAAAGCCATTTATCAACATTATTGACTGGCAGATACCATGATTCAACAATTAAATTACAAGAGACTATGAATATTTAGCATATTCATTTGTTATATACATGTATAGAAAATAAGATAATACATGTTAATCTGTATTACGCAAGATCGACTTAATATGACCGGACAAAATATAACACTGTAAATAAAATTACAAAATCCTGACAGATTAAATGTATATCCAAGTAATAAGCTTTATAAATTATTTCCGATAAAACAACTTATTCATAATTTTGTTAAAGCATCATCTAAGTAGGCTGACTTTTTTTGGTAGTTGATAGAGGAGGTCTTTATCCTAGATCTTTAACCAATTTTACTGTATTTATGTGTGATTCTTTTAAAATCCTGCATATACATGAATATGAATATTAATATGACATATGTATCCGTTTCAAAATTTAATCTTAAAAATTGGTATCTTTATACTCTGAGAAAGATGTTTACTTCACTATTTATAATTTTGATAGAACAGAACAGAACAGAACAGAACATATTCTTTATTTATGACTTAAACAAATGTTTCTCGTCATATAAATACATATTACATGTGTTAATATGTGACAGGTCAATGCAATTGTTACATTAAACAATGAAAAAGTACAAATACACAATCATACATACTAAACACTCATACAACTCACCCATTCACTCTGACGCCCGAAATGTCTCACACATTCACTCTGGATCACGTATTTACCCTGTTATAATGATTTAACTATTCCTATTACATAGTTTCATGTAAACTTTTAAGTTTTAATAGTTTACATGTCATGTCCAATGAGGATGAACATACATTTTTTACTCATTATACATTGCAGTATTGCGAATAATAAATGCTTCCCTAACAAACCTAGATAATCTAAAAAGCTCTTGCTGGCTTGAAGATTGCATCAGCTGAATAAATTTAAAAACACTTGGATGTCTGTAATAATATTGTTTAACATATAGTTTACGTAATTGTTCGTACAAAGGACAAATTAAAATAAAATGATATTCATCTTCTTAGTCTGTACTATTACACAATGTACAATATCTCTGATTTCTATCAGTTCTATTTTGTGAATATCTGCCAGTTTCAATTCCAAGTCTGTGGGAGGATAATCTTATCCTCGACATGGCAGTTCTTAATTTCAACGGCAATATATCTAAATACACTTCATATGGGAATGAGGTTTTAAAATGTCTATACAAACATAAAACTCGATTATTTTCAACATCAGTGTTCCATTTTTTGAACAAAACAATCTATTAAATTTTGTTTAATCAACAAATGAAAAGATTTCATATCAATACAAGTTGGGTCATTCCAAACATAATTATAGAGCATCATCAAAAAAACTAACCAATCAGTGACCAAAAATAAGACATAACCAATACATTCTGTTTTGTGGTAAACTCTGTCTTCGTCGTTGATGTTCAACCAAGTTTACTGTTAAAATTAAGGTATCTACAGTGTGATTCTTTTAAAACCCTGCATATTTCTTGCACATTCATGCAAATTGATTCAATATATGTATCTTTTAAAATCAAAATCTTGAAAATTGCCGTCTTTTTACTCTGTAAAAAATTATTATTTTACTTTAAAACATAAGGATAAAAACCGAGTAGCACAAATTTTATCACCTACTGAAAATAAAATCAAGTCTCAACATCTCTCCAATGCAAAATTATGAATTGAACCTAAGATAAAAAACGAGTAACACAAATTGTATGGCCTACTGAAATTAAGGTGAAATCTCAACATCTGGGTAACGGAAAAGTATGAATAAGATACAACAGAATGTAATATGTTGTATACACATTGTAATTTTCTTTTTTGTCAATCGCCTTTGAAAATTGTCGATTTTGAAATTTTCGCTTCGCGCGCTCAAATTCAGCATTTCCAAAAATCTCAGGCTTTTTCTTAATTGTATCATGGAAGCCCTGAGGATGGTGTAGTATAGCAAACATAATTAAGAATGTGTTTCATATTATACGGAACTGTTAAACATTTACGAGGCTGATAATTGTGCTAACATGATTGTTCATTTGGAAGTCAATAAATGCCTTACCCTAATATTTGATTTTCTCTTAATATGTTATTTAAAATAGTTGTGTAACATATCAAACATTATGAGAGTGGACCTTTTTTGATGGTAATACGTGAATAGTTTAGAACTATATCTACACCATATGAAATATAATGGTCAAGAAAGGAGGTAACACATATACACGTTCTTAATATTTAATATATTAGCTCGACTCTTTCGAAAAAAAGAGAGGATTTGTCTGACGTTTTTATGTACATGTAAGCTTGTATCTCCGAAACTGATTTACATAATAGACTGTAACTTTATACATGTGTTTGATATCATTATACAAGATCATACAGCCAGGTTACGGTCATACACAACTATTAAATATGAACTCATTTAAGATCCTCTATTCATTTAATATACATATTGCAATTAAATCTTGACACATTCAAAAAGAACTGATTAACATAAAGCCAATATATAAGTCTCTCTTTAATATTCATTATATAAGGTGTGAAAAACTTATTAATGTGTTGCAGAACCAATACAATTGATTACTTTTATTCGACATGCCATAATTACATGTTTATTGTTTTACGCAAGACTAGTGTTCAATATAATTATGATGAACATTCTGCGTTTATATAAACGATTTAACAGAACTAGTAATCCTTCGTTTATTATTTATGGAAAATACGGTATGCACACTCGCTGTAAATTTTGCCCTATTCTCCGACAGTTCAAAATCGTCCCGACTTCTAGTAGTCAACCGGAAGGCGAAAAGACGACAGAACGAAAAGACGACAGAACGACAGAAAGAAAAGACGACAGAACGACAGAACAAAAAGACGCCAAATGCAGCGCGAAAAGACGACAGAACGAAAAGACGATAGAACGAAAAGACGCCATTTCAAGGGCGAAAAGACGACAGAACGCCACGCGAAAAGACGAAAAGACGACAATATCAAATGGCGTCTTTTCGCGTGGCGTTCTGTCGTCTTTTCGCCCTTAAAATGGCGTCTTTTCGTTCTGTCGTCTTTTCGTTATGTCGTCTTTTCGCGCTGCATTTGGCGTCTTTTTGTTCTGTCGTCTTTTCGCTCTGTCGTCTTTTCGGGGGCGAAATAACGAAAAGACGAAAAGACGACAAATGGCAGAAATCAGCCACCATACATGTCAGTATGAGAACTCTAGACAGTCCCTTCGTTTTGACACCTTTACCTGAGCAGGGACTGTCAGGTTCTGATGATGAGTCATGGTAATTAACACATTTAAATTAAATAATCACACATACTAAACAATAGGTCATACATCGTATGGTCATACATCGTATTTCTTTCTTTATTTTTTTTCACCAAGGTTTACATATTAAGCAAACAGCAATGGAATCTACATAGTCAATGCATGATAATAATGTCATTATGGCGTAATGGCAATTTAAACACAATTCAATGTAAATAGTAGCAAGGTAAGGATTGATTGATTGAATTGGATTTTATAGTCGCACCAACAGCTAAGGTCATACATCTACCATAAGGTCATATGGCGACTTTCCAGCTTCCATTGGTGGAGGAAGACCCCAGGTGTCCCTCCGGGCAATTTTCGTGCACGGGCGGGCACCTGGGTAGAACCACCGACGTTCCGCAAGCCAGCTGGATAGCTTCCTCACATAAATATTCCTAGGCCCCTTCGGGATCGAACCTACAGCGGTGAGGGGCAAGTGATTTCAAGTCAGAGACGTTAACCTCTCGGCCACGGACGCCCCTGCAAGGCGAGGAAAGAAGAGTCTTTAAGTAGACTCTGCACAAACTCTAGACAGTCAACATAATATATTATCTATATCTAATACGTGATTAGGTGGGAGGGAGATATTGTGTTTATTTATACATATCAATGTATTTTATAAAAACAAAACAAAACAAAACAAAAATACGTTTTGATGTTCCTTTCACCGTCATTTCAAAACCATACACATTTATAAAATTTATTGCAGATTTAATTATGTACACTATTGTTGATACTATATGGATACTACATTAAGTTTTGTGTTTCGTATTTTTTTCTTAAACTAAAAAGAAATGTATATGTTCATCAAGATTCAAGATTCAATCTAAAGTATGGACAAAGAAAGAACATGTACATGTAAATAAAACCAATACATACACAAATACAATATTAAAAAATAAAGATTAAAGCAATATTATATCTACATAAACAG
>JAWPHD010019556.1:0-35212 GCA_037043455.1 Cyrtodaria siliqua | reverse complement strand
AAAAAATGCATTTTTAAAACTGTAGATGCATGTTAACAACTGCTTTTCAATGGTTGCCTTCGTTTTCAGAGTTCGGCGTTTATAAAATAGCATTTACACGGTCATTTGGAGTTTATACAAATGCACTCAGATTTCATTTTGCATTCAGTGTCCAGATCGTACTTCGTTCGTTCTGCGTTCATTCTCCGTACTGCATTTTGCTTTGGCATTTATTTGGGGTTCATGAACGCAACTGGATCTTTTGTACTTAGGTTATTATATGTGTGCATACGGTCTGACTGTACTTACGTTAATATCTATGGGAGACATAACCGTAAAAATGTAGATTTTTACAAACCATTCATTCACATGAAGTCATTTGATGACGTAGATATTTCAACAACATTCAATCATGAAGTCATTTGATGAGCTACATATTGATTCGATGCGACAGTGGTCATTCGTTACACAGTGAATGAATACGCGTTCGAAGTGAAATGATACGTGTAAAATGTCAAGCATACGACGCAAATAGAAATCATTCAGTGCATATGACAAACCATTTTGACAAAAAACTAATGCAATACAATGCAATACAAGTCGGTACGATGAAACTCTTCATCTCGAAAAATGTGAAGTGATACACACCAAAGTAAATCAGTATGATGCAATATGATCAGTTTAACGCTCAAAAATTTATCCTGTGGTAAGTTAAAATACCTGTTGAGAGAAACTGATTTCATTACGTTCAAATGAAACGGTACGATGCGCAGCACTGTCGATATTTGCCACTACTTCAGGGTTATTTCCCTCATAATTCCGGGTGCATAATATTCCCGTGGATATACTTTCACTTCTGATCCAACGGTAATCCCGGAAACCGGGCTGGCCAAAGTGATGTGTGTATTGATGTTTCTGATGTTTTAATGATATATTATGCCTTATATATGTTTCATTTCCAACTCACAAAAACAATGTTGAGAACAATGAAAGAAGTAGTTTAATTAAGTGTTGGATATATATGTTTTTCTCTCAATAATTTGACTAGTTCGGCAAGTCCGGTTCAGTTTCATACATATTAAAGGATACAAAATGCCTTAATGATAATTATCAGTGAAAGTATTTTAAACATAAACGTCAAACTTCAAAGAGACGTTCGCATAATTGGATACGACAAAGTAGGACACATTTTAAGAAGTTCATATTTGCAGGCTGGTGTCATACTATGATTATTAATAAGATCGTCTTCCAGAATGAAAATACTATAACAAGAGGAGGCACCTACTATTTTTGTATTATAGCTCTCATTAAAGTCATGTTGTCTTATTGAAGTAGTATGCCCTTACCACGTGATCCTTAATTATAACTCCATTAAAGCAAAACACCCTCATAATTAATCTGATTATTGAAATGCTTTTTTATGATGATCAGTAAACAATGGAATGGTTCAACGAATGTAAATTATAAATATATTTTATTATAATGTTTATTTTGTGGTTTGTGAGATGTGCTTTCCTTGCAGTGGTTAACTAGACAGAGCAATAGACCTGTTCCTTTTTAAAAAGGAAAATAAACTATTGATGCAATTAGGAGATCACTCACATGCCTAATTATCGGAACCAATCAGATTGCAGATCGTGGCATTTGTTATAAACTAGTAGTATTTAATACCGCAACAAATCAACTGCGGAGCTCGGTTAGAGCGTCGTCTACTATTTGTCTACTGAACTGAAACAATCAAATTGCAGATCGTGACATTTGTTATACTATTTAATACCGCACACCAAACACTGCGTCGTTTTTTGGCGCAGTCGGTTACAGCGTCGTCTACTATGTGCTTACTGAACCGAAGGTTCAGGGTTCGAGCCTTCTATAAGGCAATATTTGTTTAAAACATACAATGTTAAGATAAAAACTATTATACGAAACTACTACTGAATAAATCTGATTGGTTCCGATCTATATATAGCGTACTAACTGCACCCTTTTTTATTATTTTTTTTATTATTATTATTTTTCAATTTGTTGACATCAGTTGTACCTGTCTCTGTGACGAATAATTTCAATTGAATATTGGAACTGCCTCGTCGATTTCGTGACCACACTTTTACACCGTAACCACACTCCACACTGTGTGTTTCGTAAACACATTGTAACCGAAATGACCGAGGTATATTGGAGTGCACTTGTATCGGAACCTACAGGATTGATAAAACTTTAGCTGTCACAAGTATATAGGCTTAATTAGCGTGTGCTAATGTGTGATGGGTATGTAAAATGGAAAAGTAATTGAGAACAATACACCATTTTAGGAGTTAGACAATACGTTCCATCCGTCTGAGGAATACGTGGAGTTTGATGCAATACATGTCTCTGAATAGGTGGAAAGTTAACTCCGCTTTGTATTCACACACGACCACACCCAATTGCCGTTGGTATACGTAAAAACGGGTAATTCAATGAATATAGTTGATTGATTGGATCTTTCGAGTATGTAACTTAAAAATAAAATAAAAATATTTTTAATTTTGTTGCAGGAAAGCCTTTATTGCCACTGCCCGTTTGAAGTCAGTAGCCCTGTTGTCAACCGTTTTATGTTGGTTTCATATCTTGCCTTTTATTCATCTTTGTAAATGTGTTTTGTTTCTAATCGTGTTGTTGTTTACTGTGGTCCTTCAATGCTACATTACATGTTCGCTTTTATATCTACTCGTATAGATTTAGTTGCCTCTGTTGGGTAGGCTGAATAGTATATGGTATTATATACCACTGGATTAATGCACGTATTACCTTACCACTAATATACAAATGAATTAATGGTGTTTTACGGCATCTCGACACATAATTAGGCTCGAATAGTATATGGTATTATATACCACTAGATTAATGCACCTGTTACCTTACAACTAATATACAAATGAATTAATGGTGTTTTACGGCATCTCGACACATAAATAGGTCATATTGTGCCCAAAAAACTGATAAAACACTGACGAAAAATGAACCAAACAATTAAAAAACTAATGTAAAAATATATTGTCAAAACTATTTACACAAAACGTGTTCCATTGCGACTTAGCCTAATTACGGTTCTCTTATTCTGATCTGAGAATATAGTCACCCGCGACCAGTATTAGTTACCTTGGTGTTTTAAACCAAATATTTTAATTATCAATATAGAGGCAACTGCTTTGGGTTGCCCCGATGTAACGCATGTGTGTGTTTCAATATTTGTTCACTTAAGAGCTAATTACGCCTCTGTAATTTGTCTCACTAATCTCAGTTAGATGATAAAAGGTGTTTCACAACTGGGGTAAATAACAATAACCTCGCGATGTGTTTCATTATTTTATTGTACAATTACAACATTGCCAATAATAAACACCTACAATACATATGAATATTTAAATGAACACTTGTCTGTTTAGTGGATTAACACCCCTTTTGTCATTCATTTTCCAGTATATTAATTGTTCATAGTTTTAATTTTCCTAGTAGTTAACATTCTGCCAAGACATATATTTTCTCAAAGTATTTACGTTGAAACAGTATATTGCCAACCTCAAACTGTGCTTTTGTTCTAATGTTGTACTGTCATAGGATTTACAATTAGCATTTTGACATAGAAAAGCATCGATTTTATTCCATAACCTCTCTTGCAAGCATAAAAAGCACGTTACCAAAGCATGCTTGAACATGTTCAGTTGCCCCACTCACATCCACCCATGCGTTCTACCCTATCAACGATGCTTCTACACCACTGACATTTCAATCAAGGCTTCTACTCTAGGTCTTTCTCTCATTCTTCAACATGAGATCGAGGGAACCCCTCTCATACCAGGCGAACAGGTCATTTTAAAATTAATACATTATGCATTCCTAGAATCCTTGTGAATGCACATTGTATTCCCGTATACGGCGATAGGGTAAGTGTGTTGTTTTTTATGGGACTGGAGGCGCACAGGGAGAGTAATTGGTGCCAATACAAATACAAGAGAAACCCTCATAATGTGCTTCAGTTTCATATGAAATGTGCACATGCATTAAATTGGACATAATATCTCTTGAAATATAATTTCCCAAACTATTGGAAGGGAGTGTGTTTGTGTGGGGTGGGGGCGCACTACATCCCCTGTCAGTTAAGGGTTGGTGGGCCTATTTTGCGCATATGACCTTTCAACCAGTTCAAATGATCAGACGATGTCCTTCGTCTAAACAATCGCCATTTCACACATGATAGTAGATATAATAAGGGGCACACTGCAATCATAAAATATTCTTCAACTACTGGCATAAGGACCTCTATTTGTTCATCCAGTATCATTTTCACTTCCAACCTGCGCGAAAATGTTTAAATAAAAGATATTAGCATTTTGAGTTTTCAATTTTTGTTCATTATGCTACTATACAGAGTTCCAATAGAAGACCGAACCAATAGAATTAATATTTAATAATGATATGCAACAAATTTGCTTCTAACAATTTAAATAGGTATTAGTACACATTTGTAAACAGTCAAGCTGTATAGACTAACTAACGGGATGCCTCGAGTTTTAATAAAATCAAAGATTGTCGTGTGTCCCTTTAAACGATAAATCTTACTTCATTGACTTTTGTTCGTACCTTTCTCAATAAGAAATAGGTATAAACATATTTATTTAGTTCCTAACTAATCACAATATATATACATATATATTTATCAACAATAATTAACACAGATAATTAACACAGATAAGTGCCTCCAGTTCATCATAAACACTGCACATCATTATATCTCTAAGGCATTTGGGTTTAAATATTTCCTTATAGTGACGTTTTCAACATATGTCTTCTATTATGCTGCCAGTGTTTCAATATATTTATTTCAGAAATCGTTATAAGCAATGCATAGCAACATTGTTTTCCTAAATTTCTCCAATGTTTACTAATGGTCAGTTTTAAACAGTTTTCATGAAGCAACAGTTTCTGTCTGTGTGCAATAAGGTGTGTTATCAATGCTGTGTGTCAACGGCAATGGAGCATATCGCACACTGCAGATTATAATTGTCAATTAAATTATATGAACTATATATACCATGCAGATAAATATTGTACATAAAACCCACAATAGAAAAAATGCTGCGAACTTGCAGTCCATCAAACAAGCCCACTTTATCTAACTTTTTAGTGAATGGCCATAGTTTATCTTCAAGTTTTCAGCGCAAAACATATCCTTCAATGCGTGGATATGGGCCGCCATGATTGACCATAAATGACTCTGACGTCAGTTCATGATTACCAAGAAATTATTGTGTTACACTGTATGAAATCACTTTCATGTAGTTCATCCTGATTACATTACATATATGATACAAGTGCAACACTGCCGGTTCGCAACCACATATGGTTGTCATACCACCGCATCATAACCAACGTAGCTAGGGTGTCATCTGGCAACATAAATAGTTCTCAACTATTCAAACATACATTTCAGTCCTAACACCTTTACGCCTCGTCCGTCAGCAGTCATCAACTGCCCTCGTAAATCCATCCATGCGCACTTCTGAAAACTCGAGACTTGTCAAATATGTCAACATCGATTCTTCGCCATCGGTCATGGTTCCCCAAATATTAACTAACGCTGAATAAATGCTCTAGCAGTTAACTAAGCATCCGAATACACGTTAACCGTCTACTTATAATTCAAATAGGTATACAAGTCGAACAGGAAATGTAAAATTCACAGAACACAGTCAATTAACAAAACAAATAGCACATTTAAAAGACAAATTAAAGCAAAGCATGAGACATTACATACATAAAAGCGTAGGTTTAAACATATTTTATTTCACACGTTTTTACATCATAATAATTGTACACAATAGAAGAAAAAGGATTATAACGAAAGTAAACTACTTATGATGTTCTTCTCATAAAAGCATTGACCGCATTAGAACGATCAGTGGCAAAAAGACCTCTGGGGATTTAAACTAAGTTCTAAGGTGCACTTCATTGTTATCCTTTTGGCATCTCAGTAAAATTGGACAGTGTAAATAAAGAAATGCCCGCCAACCTACACCCTCTAACTACGATATGATACACCAACCCAATAACATATTTATTGTGTTTGTACCACAACTGCTAATAAAGAAAAATAATATACAAACGGGTATATATACCATAAACATTACAATTAACCATTAACATGGGTTAATAACAAAGTCGTTTGTTCGCATTGTCCATAACTACTTAATATGTTCATTATGTATTAGTTATAGAATGTCCAGCTAGGGGTTACAAGCATATATCATGAAACATATCGAGGCGTATGATATATGCGTGTAACACAAAGTGGGATAACTGTTTTATCGCTAGCCACGCCCCCTTGTATGATATCTGGTATAACGGGACACTTTTTAAAAAGTGTGCCGTTATACGAAATATCAGTACACTTTCGTTTTACTGTATTGAATATATCATACGACTTTGGACAATAGAAAGTACTCTCCGGCATGCGATAAGAACTATATATACAATGCAGTTAGATATTGTGCGTAACACCCAGAGTCCATACACCCGACTCATTTTATCTAACTGACCTAGTGAATGGCCACATTTTTGTCTCTAGGTTTCCACAGCAAACTATATCCTTGTATAACTGGATATAGGCCAACATGTTTCACCGGAAATGACTGTGATTTGAGTTCATGATTACCAAGACATTACTTTGTGATACTGTATGTGTATTACAATTTCAATTTGTACTTTATATGGTGATATGAATATGTTAGTTTCAATTATGCAATATACAACAGACCTTACATAGTAAGTACATGTACATTTGTCGCATATTGAAATATTACAGTCACATCTCAATATTAACAAACTGTTTGAAAATTAAAGTTCATCTTTGCTTAAGTTACTGATTTCAAGAGCTCTCAAACTAGTTTTCTAATACGAGTGATGTATATTAGATATATATAAAAAGAATCATGTATATAGAATAGTTTAAAAATGTATAATTCATTTGGTTTCAATATTTATATATGAATTTGATGCAAAACATTATAAGTACACATTGGACTTAAACGAAAATGTGAGAAACACGTGTTGATTTGTTATTGTTCTTGCTTTCCCCCTTTTTCTATCAAGTGAAACGTGTATAACCACGCACACACACATATATACATGTATATATATATATATATATTATTTGATTTTTATTGTTTTTATATTTTGTGTTTTTTTATTTATTTATATTTTTTTATTTATTTTTTTTCCACACAACTCTTTATGAACACATTGTAGCATGGTCGGTGACATTTCCTTTGATGAATGCAGAGCATTAAATCGTTTAATTTAGGGTAACTAAAGGGGCGTGGCTATGCCGTACTACAACTACCGGATATTGGAATTTAGAGTACGGTCACTATGACGTCACAGTGTTACTAAGTACACCATGCTACAAAAAAGATAGAGTCTGTCTCAGCTCGTTGGTTATTTAAACACCTCGATGGGCTACGCCCATCTCGGTGTTTAAATAAGCCAACTCGCTGAGACCAGAATCTATCTATTACCTAATAAACTCATGTTTTACGATTAATAAATGATAATTTGATGAACGCTCGTATACTGTAAATAAATACTACAAATATATAAATAAACGCATACCCAAATGATAAAAAAAGTGATAAATGTGAAACGACAATTAATACAAAAGAACAAAAAAGCGATGAACGCACAGAAACACCAATGCAAGTTTAGTGAAACTCGTTTGGAAACAGCAAACCCCGATAGGTGATAAATGCTCGTATGCATATATGACAGAAACGGAATAAAAGCAAACGACAAGTTTAGATCTCTAACAGATCCAAATAGGACACAACTGTTGAGCTTGTCATGACTATTTACTAGCTTTGTTATTCTTGTTTATCCCCTTTCTCTATCAAGCATACCAACTTCATACGTATACTGTTTAACGAAATGTGTATAACCACGCACACACACATATATACATGAATATATATAAGGATGAGAAAATACATACTTCTAACAAATACCTTTCAAAAAGCACTGGATCCCCGAGGGGAAACGAAAATGTTGGAATAAATTAATAGATGGGGGAAAAAACATTTATACAGTGCTACAGTTTATAAAAACCCAAACGATTTCGGCTTACGTCTTCAACAGGGATACACAAACACAAAAAGAACAAATACGAAACAAAAAACACTCAAATACACGGCAGTTTAAATAAAACTCTTTGAAAAACAATTTATCGTTTGGCAGTGTTGCAGGGACTGGTTACTTTGAAAAGACACTCTGGAGCCAAATGTGATACTAATAAAGGAACATATCTGGTTGGATGAGGGTAAAACTGTACGCTGACATTTAGTTATGAAGATAGAGTGAAGATGTGAAAAAGATAACACAAACCCTACCTCAAAACCTAAAACCTAAAATCGATACTGCAGGATACAGAATAAAGAAACTCCAAAGATAATAAAAACAATGAATAAGGCTAAAAAAATTAAAATTAAATAAATGGAGATATTTTGATCAAGGGAAGTAACAAAAGTACTAATAATAGGGCATTGCTGGTTAGATGAAGGTAACATTGTACGCTGACATTTATGATTAGTTATGAACAGAGAGTGTGTGAGTGAATAGCCCTATCTCAATACCTAAGACATAGAATCGATACTGCAGGATATAGTAAAAACAACTCCAAAGCTAATTAAAACTATGAATAAAGCTAAAAAATATATATAAATGGAGAAAATCGGATCAAGAGAAGAAATAAAAACCAGAGTATGTGTGTTTACATTGATATCTTCTGTAAGATGTATCTAGGCCCTTTTGTTGACTCCTACTGGATGTTTTGTGTTTAAGCGTCTTATACAGTACGTTTCACGCAATTTACGTTCTGCGTCGGTCCAGTTTGGATTGTGTTCAATGCATGTCAGAGACAAGTCGTTGAACGTGTGGCCTTCTGTTCGGCCGCTGGCGACCTAGCAAACCTACGTAATTTACAATCGGAGCGATGGAGGTTGAATCGGAGGTTCAACGCCTGCTTCGTTTCACCGACATACCGTTTTTTGCAAATGCTGCCTAGAAACCCCATTATTACAGGAAACCTAAAAGTCTCGCGACCTCCTTGTTGCAGCCAAGTTGAAACCCGACTCCAAAACTCAGACCACAGGACAGTCAGGTCCTTGCGAGATGTCAGACTTGTAAATACTTGTCTCCCGCAAACTATTTCTTATCTTCTCTCGGTGCCAAAAACACAATCAAAAGTGTCACAAACTGCAAATCCGCAAACGTCATCTAGTTAATGACGTGCTTGATTTGCAAAAACCAGTATTTCGGTGAAATGAAGCAGGCGTTGAATCTCCGAGTTGCTTTATACTGTATCCTGCAGTATCGATTTTAGGTTTTAGTTTTGAGGTAGGGTTTGTGTTATCTTTTTCACATCTTCACACATTTGGCGCCGGAGTGTCTATTTAACGTAACCAGTCCCTGTAACACTGCCAAACGATAAGTTGTTTTTAAAGAGTTTTATTTAAACTGCCGTGTATTTTAGTGTTTTTTTGTTTCGTATTTGTTCTTTTCGTGTTTGTGTACCCCCGATGAAGGCGTAAGCCGAAATCGCTTGCGTTTTTATAAACTGTAGCACTGTATAAATGTTGTTTTCCCCATCTACATGCATATATATATATATATATATATAATAATTATGCTAGTATTTTATTTTATTTTTTTACACAACGCATGAACTCTTGATGAACACACTAATAAACTCATGTTTTCACGATTAATAAATGATAATTTGATGAACGCTCGTATACTGTAAGTAAATACTACAAATAAATAAACAAACGCATACCCAAATGATAGAAAAGTGATAAATGCTCCGATAAAACGACAATTAATACAAAAAGAACAGAAAAGCGATAAACGCACAGAAATACCATTGCAAGTTTAGTGAAACTCGATTGGAAACTACAAAGCCTGATAAGTGATAAATGCTCGTATCCACATATTACAGAAACGTAATAAAAGCAAACGACAAGTTTAGATCTCGAACAGACCCAAATAGGACACAACTGTAAGCTTGTCAATACAACTTAGAATTAATTTTGGCCACACTTATAATTATTAAGAAACGGAATATTAACATCTTCAACGAACAGCAAAGAAAAACTTATTATATATTATGTGATGATAATTGTGAACAACTTGGTTTTATATAAGATATAATAATAGTAAAATTAATTTCATAAACCCTAAATAACATACTAATCGTTAATCGTTAGGTCTTTCTCTGGCGTTGTCTAATGTATATCAAGGTTGACTTGTAATTGGACGGACTTGGGTTTAAAGCACGCCGGTGCCATTGAGTTGGTATCGGAGCAAGTTAAAGATAAATTGGAAAAAGTATGAAAAGAGAAATTTGGAAATCGGTGAACAAGATAAATACATTTTTTTTCTATTGCAGTCTCGGTTTGATTGAGACTGTTTATGAACGGTAGTGAAAATTGCCCGCTACCGTTCACGCAATCTAGACCCGGGTTGAGCAGAACTCGATATTTTAAACGTCAATTGTACAAAAAGATGGTATGCATGTGAAGGAGAACATGGAACCTTCATCGAGGTATTTTCACACCATTCCATAAGCGAGAAAACAATGGGCGAAATAAACAAAATGGAATTGGCGGTTATGAAGCCTGCGTATCACAGGTAACAGTCAAAATACTAAATACAAAGCAGACAAAATATCATAAGGGTAATTAAACAATACTCAGAACCTTTAAAGGCTGGAGTAGTAGAACCACCTATTCAAAACGTGTGGAGTCTATTCGTTTGTAATAGTAAGGAAGCATCACGTATAAAACCGAGTCTGCTACTTTTTTCTCTTGTTTTTTGTTTGTTGCTGCAAAGGATCGCCTTTTCAGTATGTATTGATATTCAAACTAGAGTTTGTTTAGTGCTGTGTGGCGGCCGTAAAAAATTGCCCCGACTACAAATCGGTAGTGTTATTATTTACTGTCCTTTGGGATCATCAAGCCCATCCTGTGTTGCTTTAAAGTAGAATATGCTTAAGCCGATGTTAGGAGGCATGAGAGGTGTTGCATCTTATAATTATCTCTCATGAACAGACTTAATAAAACCGAGTCTCCTACTTTTCTCTTTTGTTTGTGTTTGTTGCTTCCAAGGAATCACCTTTTCAGTATTAATTGACATTCACACTAGCGTTTGTTTAGTGCTGTGTGGCGGCCGTAAAACGTCGCACGACTACAAATCAGTAGTGTTATTATTTACTGGTCCTTTGGGATCATCAAACCCATCCTGTGTTGCTTTAAAGTAGAATATGCTTAAGCCGGTGCTAGGATGCGTGAGATGTGTTGCATCTTATAATTACCTCTCATGAACAGACTCAATTAAACCGAGTATGCTACTTTTCACTCTGGTTTGTGTTTGTTGGTTCCAAGGGATCACCTTTTCAGTATTTATTGACATTCACACTAGCGTTTGTTTAGAGCTGTGTGGCGGCCGTAAAAAGTCGCCCCGACTACGAATCAGTAGTGTTATTATTTACTGGTCCTTTGGGATCATCAATCCCATCCTGTGGAGGCGTGAGAGGTGTTGTATCTTAAACTTACCTCTCATGAACAGAATCAATAAAACCGAGTCTGATATTGATATTGCTATTGATTATTTATTGACATTCACACTAGCGTTTGTTTAGTGCAGCTTGGCGGCCGTAAAAAGTCGCACCGACTACAAATCAGTAGTGTTATTATTTAAGGGATCACCTTTTCAGTATGTATTACTATATATCCTATAAATATGTGTTGATGCACCGTTTAGCAAATTTTAATTCAACTGACTTGCGATTGAATCCACGGCTCATACGAGTGTAAGGCAAAGTAAGTAACATTACATACTGAAAAGAAATGTGTAGATTTGTTTTTACTTTTATATACAAATTGACCTTAAACAAATGTAAAATGAACAGGTGTATCAACATTTTTGTTGTGTTTATATTAGGTAATGAACGTTTATTTTGGTCATTTGAGACTAAAGTTATAAACTCGATGACAGGTCGAGGGGTCAGCGCAAAACTATTGTAACTGCATATGACTAAAGAAGAAGATACAATAGTTTTGCACTGAACCCTCGAGATGTTTAACGAATCATTTTAAGGAAAGATAATATAGTGAAACTTGGTATTTTTAAAACTGCTTTTTTCCAGAATTTCAATTATTTTTTTAAGAGTAGCATTCAAAGGAACAAAGGGGTTAAAGTGTGTTGCAATATATTTAATGCAAACTTATCTGGGTAAGCCAGTTACATATCTTTCTTTATTTTGTTAGTCAATATAATAAGAATACGGGGGCCATTATGTAATTATTGTGAACACTTTCATTGTTATTTACTTTGTGCAGATATATAACTCCCGAATAGGTCTCTCGTGGGTTTTACGTATGATGTAGGTGGTTAGAATCGGCACGTGCTTCTTAAACAATGAAAGTAGTGTTTGTTTTCAATAGAAAACGTGAAATATATAGAGGATATTTGTTGTTTTGGAGTGTGAAAACTTTATATTTTCACGAATGCGAAGCACAAGATGAAATAAAATCTGTCACGACAATACAACACATTTTCTTTTTATTTCATGCTTTATAATCAAAGTGTACTGCAGTATGAGGAAAAACATTGACGACGCCATTGGCTTAGTATGATAAATTTGCTGCTTTTAATTCCCCATAACTTCTAACCGACTTCAATAATTTATGACTCATTTTCTTAACTAAGTTATTTCAAATACAATGATATAACTTTTATAGCAACTTTTTGAAAAATGTAGTTTTGAAAAAAATAACCAAGTGTCATTTTTCACTTTTAAATGACAATGATTCTGATATACGTCAGATACAAGGTAAAATATATTTCACAAGAATGAAATACCACTTTTTTTATTCATTCCTAAAATCCACTATTTCACTGATAAGCATCAAATAAAATAGAAAACCCATTGAAAACGATTCCGGCTATTATCTCATGGCACTGAGACGTGGCTTGTGATATGCATGGATTGTTATGTAGCTGCTGTCAATGTTGTTTTTTGAAAATGTTGTCGGTACATGCCAATAATCCTCCTATTGCACACAAAAGATATCATAAGAAAGAAACCCTGTGTGGCATTAGCGAATATGAACATGTACTCAAAAACAATATGACCCGTCCACAACCTCAAAAATCCAAAGACCCAACATACTCCAGTAAGCGTGGACAACTTTAGAAATATCAGTGCATCATTTCTATTGTTGGTATTATTTTCACCTGGCCGTTTAACTACTGATATACCCAGAATAGTCAAAGTTAAAAAAGCAATATTTAGAACCACTAAAACAACCACAGGGAGTGTGAACGTATAGAAGACCATGGATGATGACGAGATGTAGCAAACAGCGGGACCGTATCCGAAATCGTTCCAGTTTGATGTAATTAAAGAAACGAGCATGTTTATTATAACACATATCAGGGGTGATATGCTAGCGTATACTGAGTAAAACACAATGAGGTTTTGCTCTATTAAGAATGGAACCTGAATAGGTATGATGGAAAAAAGCCGGAACATATTGAAGCTGCAAATATTCATCCAAAATAAAGTGTACAGCCAAAAGTAGTGAATTAAACTTCCAAAAACAACACACATGGTTTCAAATTGAGTTTGGTCCATTGCAAACTGTTGTAGTGTTTGGGCGACTAACAGGGAACTACAAAGACACATGTTGATTTCACCAGGAACCGTTCGTAGACTCGCGAACGATATATACGTTATTAATACAACGAATAAACAAACTATTGAAATCAAAGAGCATGCAAAAGAGATTATGATTGCTATGTCTTCCACTAAATTGCTCATTGTAACAGAAGAAGACGAAGCACGCAAATAATCGTCAATGCACACATATATGGTACCATTTCCTGACTCGTCAATGACGTATTCTGTTTCTGACAACAAAATTTCGCTATTTATCAGACTAATAACATCGTCTTCCAAAACGGTGTACTCATTCGTATCTAACAAAACCTGGTCACATAACAGCATTTTCGAGATAGGAATGGCTTGGAGACTAAACCTATAATCCAATTGACGTTTCGATTCAGAATAGGATTTTACTAATTCACGACCATGCAACGAAATTGTGGTTTGTACGTTTGGGTCATCCTCATATATACTTTTAAACAATATTGCTTGAAAACGAAACGTTGTACCATTTAAATATATCTCAAAAGTTGTACCACGCCCTCCGTGTTCGTCGATGAAATTTTGAGTAGGCTCCGTAAACAGTCCTTGACCTGCCATAGATTTCCATCTCAGGATGATATATATCCATAATTGTTCATCCTGGTTGTTAACAACAAATATTTCTAGTTCAAATGCATCTTCATATCTGTCTGGCAAACGATTCTTGATTGTAGATGCTGCTTCTTCAAAAATAAGACTTACAGTTTGTGTGGTGTTGTTGTTGTTGGTGCCAATCTGCTTCCATAAAAGTGAAATGCTCCAGTACAAACCTGTGTATGAAGAGAAAACCTCTTCACAACCCGCGTTTGTTTTTGTTTTCAGTCGTGAACACGTGACGTTCTGGCATTCGTCCTGAAATGCAAGGTTTTATTGATGCAGTAATACAAATACTTTTAAATAGTTGATAAATATCGTTCCGCAAAAAAACGCATATTTAAAACAAACAACCATAACAAGAAAAATAGAAACAAGGTAAACAACACCACAAAAATTTACACCACAAAACACGAAAGTGTAGAGGCAAATATTTAAATATTATACCACAATGGCTTAAATACACACTATGCATCGTGTAATACCCGAGGATACACACAGCATATGTTAGTTATTGTGGTATACATACAATAGAGCATGAGTGTTGCACGTGTACGCTAACGCTCGTGCATTATCTCCCCGTACACGTGCAACACTCATGCTCTATGTATACTCATGCTCTATTGTATTTATACCACAATAACTAACATGTGTATATCCTCGGGTATTACAAGATGCATAGTGTGTATTTAGGCTATTGTGGTATAACCTATACATGCACAACAGCTCTAATTGTTTTCCTTTGTTCTTGCTTATGATATAATTGTCATAAACCTGAAGGTCTGAGTGTAAACCGTGCTATAAATGCCGGTATCTTTCAGCCGTGCTATAAATGACAGATTCGGCAGTTATACCATGGTTTACTTAATTTTACGCGCACGCAGTTGTAATTTACACACCACCTTCAATCAAAACGACTAAATCATTACCAAAACAGCACTCCTTGACGTTGCATTTTAATATACAAAGGCGATTGGCTGCAATAATAAAAACATGTGTCATGCTTATGCCGCGTGATAATTCTATTTTTTGACTGGATCGAGCTGTTACTTTTACTGAAAACTGCAACGCCCTAAAACTTCTTGCACATGCGTAGATGGATAAATGGCTCTGGTACAAAATATGTATAGCATATTTTTCTCGTATGCGATTTATACTGTACTCTCGGGGATGCGGCCCTCGCGAAGCAGTATATTTCGCATATGCTCGAAAAATTATGCTATAAGTATTACGTGTATAAATATACAAAAGCATAGAAAAGCACAAAGCAAAAATAAGTTTAAAAGCCGAACAGGAAATGCAGCTTTCTCGGAACACAGTAAACCCAAGAACACGCAAAAAGACATACATGCATGGCAATAATAATAAGGAATATTTTAAAGGCATATGAGTCCCAAACACAAAAATGAGTGACAATAGGGCTACCGACTTGGAAAGGTCAGTGGCAAAAAGGCTGCTGGGGGTTTAAACCAGGTTCTTGGGTGCACCAAACCTCACACTTACCCTACAGTCATCCCAATAAAACGGGACAGTGTAAATAAAGAAATCTCCGTCATAAATTATTATCTAACCAACAAGGCATCATAAATAGGCAATATAAGTAAAACACAAAGATACTCGTGTAAATTTAAATACAAAAATACAATAACCTAGAAAGACACAAAGAAGGTACTCAGTGAATTGGCAGAAGCCGGAACAACAGGAGAATAAACCATTGAGGTCACGACAAGACAAGATTACAGACAAACATCAAAAGTCACCGTCATTTTGGGCTCTAGGTAGACGTCATCATAGAGTCCACAGCCTGTCCAGACATCGCACAATTAAAGAGGAGAGCATAGTGGCTTACGTTAAATGGTCCACCACCAAGCATGCAGTGCGTTTCAAAATGATAAGGTTATAGCCTATTTTGATAAACCTTTTAACACGTTTAACAAAGATAGTATGAAAGTGATCATGACCAAGTATCTTACGAAGTCTGTAAATCACATCACCATAAAAGTCAGGTTGTGACAAGCTTTTCAAAGATAGTATGACAGTGATCAAAAAATTGGCATAAGCCAGAGATACACTAGAATAAACGTTCATCAAAACTTTATCCAGGTGTTCAAGTCATATAATAATGTACATGTGCCAGTTAAAAGTCTAATTTCATTCACGGTTTCTTAAAATATCCGTGATTGAATATGCACAAAAATAATTACGAGTATGCAACTCTTAATTCCACGCTCCAGTTTTGGGGCTTGGCATGGCTTGTTAAAGCCGTTGTTACTGTATCTATAGAGTGTGGTTTCTCAAAATACGTAAGTTATATATATACCTCGTCATCTGTAGGTAAATTAAAAATGGCTTACATGTCGTAAAATGTGGGTGTTGATGGCTGGAGAGCTACATCAATTAAGGTTACAGTGCCTATACAGGTACCGCGTCACTGCGGTGGATCGCTGACGCATTATCCGTGATAACAAATATGCAAGTAATTCAGAAATGAACATTTATACCCACCAGTATAATGATTAACTAGAACATTTTAAAGGGATGTCTGCATTGGATCACAGAAGCCTATCGCGTCACAGTGAGGCGCGGAAGCCATTATTGTTAGACCAAATATGATCTTGACGTTTAACTCGAGAAAAAAAGCTTATCTCCACATTTCTTAATATTTCTTCTCATCATGCCCTCATCCCGTCCTCCTATCATTCTCCTCCGCATCACCTATATAATCTTCCTATATCCTCTCCCTCCTCCGCCTCCACCTTCTCCTCCTCATTCCCTTCTCATCCTACGCATACACTCATTCTCCTCATGCTGTCATCAGTCCTTATATCTTCCTCCTAGTATTCTATTCCGAATCCTCCTTTCTGCATTTTCATTATAACTTCCTTCTCATCCTCAGATAATCCTCTTCCACATACAATCCTTAGGTCCCCCATTCTCTTCCTCCTACTCCTCTCCTCCTCCTCCTCTTCTTCTCTTCCTCTCCGCCTCAAATATTTTCCTCCTCCTCTCCTCACATTCTCCACCTCCTTTTATCTTCCTCCTGCTCATATCTTCCTATTCATCCTCCTGATATTATCCATTATCCTCCTCCTCCTCCTCCTCGTCAAATTATCCTTTCTCTTCAAGATCCTTATATCCCCTCCTCATCTACTGGTCTTCATATCCCCTTATCATCATATTTCCATTCTGTTTCTCCTCACGATTCCTTTTCCTCTTCCTTCACATCTACCTTTCCTCCTCCTCATTATAACCCCATTTACTTCCTCCTCCCTTCCTATTCCTTCTAGGTATTCTCACGTCCTCCCACCATTCTCTAATTCATTACACTTATCCTCTCCTTCGTATTTGCCTCCTCTACATCCTGTTCTCCTTATGTACTCCTATCTTTATGCTCCGCATTACCATCATCCTCCTACTCCTCCTCCTCGTCCTCATCCCCTCATCCTTCCCTTATGTCTTCCTCATAAAGACATTTTCCTCATAGCATCATCATTATCTTCCTCATATCGTCCTCAATCCTCATATCCTCCTCCTCCTCCTAATATTTTCCTCCTTCCTCTTTCCTCATCTTCACTATAACCGCTTCCTCGTCATTCTCTTATCTTCCTAATGTCCTCCATTTTCCTACTATTCATATACTCCTATCCTCATATCTCCTCCTCCACCGCCTCCTCCTCTTCTGCTCACATGCTCCGCATCCTATTATTATTCTCCTCTTCTTCATATCCTTCCCTTCTCCTCCTCAAATAATCCATTCTCCTCCTTCTTATCATCCTCATATGCTCCTCCTCGTATACAACATTCTTCTCCTCCTCTTCATATCCTCCCTTCTCCTCCTCAAATAATTCATTCTCCTCCTTCTTATCATCCTCATATGCTCCTCCTCGTATACAACATTCTTCTCCTCCTCTTCATATCCTCCCTTCTCCTCCTCAAATAATCCATTCTCCTCCTTCTTATCATCCTCATATGCTCCTCCTCGTATACAACATTCTTCTCCTCCTCTTCATATCCTCCCTTCTCCTCCTCAAAAAATCCATTCTCCTCCTTCTTATCATCCTCATATGCTCCTCCTCGTGTACAACATTCTTCTCCTCCTCTTCATATCCTCCCTTCTCCTCCTCAAATAATCCATTCTCCTCCTTCTTATCATCCTCATATGCTCCTTCTCGTGTACAACATTCTTCTCCTCCTCTTCATATCCTCCCTTCTCCTCCTCAAATAATCCATTCTCCTCCTTCTTATCATCCTCATATGCTCCTCCTCGTATACAACATTCTTCTCCTCCTCTTCATATCCTTCCCTTCTCCTCCTCAAATAACCAATTCTCCTCCTTCTTATCATCCTCATATGCTCCTCCTCGTGTACAACATTCTTCTCCTCCTCTTCATATCCTCCCTTCTCCTCCTCAAATAATCCATTCTCCTCCTTCTTATCAACCTCATATGCTCCTCCTCGTGTACAACATTCTCCTCCTTTTTCTCATCCTATTCTCCCCTTCATTTTTCTAAACATTTCCCCCTCCTCATTATTACCTCCTCCTTCTCCTCATACCCTCTTCCTCATCATTCTATTCTGCTCCATCCTTCATTGTTTTTTAAGGATATAAGTTTAGAAGAATAGAGGCAAACTCCTATTAAACAAAAAGGGGGTATATAGCATTGGGTGTAGCGATTATACGGTCTCATTTCCGGTGTGTCGATCCTCTACCTCCGGTACGTAAACTCACTTTAAATTTATCCAAAATCGTATTCCACTCATCCAGACCTTTGCAGCGATACCAAAAACGACTAGTACGAATACGGTATATACGCTAAAATAACCTTTTTATGGAATCCTCTCGACGGGATCTTTCCGATGATTTTAGGATGAAGTGAAAAACAGATGACGTCACTTCCGGTTACCATATTGCTTTTTCGAATGAACAATTTAAGACCTTTCCAAAAATAAATAGTTTGCCTAGGTTCCGATTAATGGCCCAATTGTGAGACCTACTGAGATACAAATGGAAAAAGATGAATTGTTTTTAATTAATTAACAGAGAGGTCAGCTGTGTATTTCTGCTAAATTTTATTTAATTACTTGCATTTTAATGAAGCTAAGTTAGTAATGCATAATTGTGTAATAATATTAATTATATTACTACTGTCGTACTTTAACAACTAAGACAAGTCAACAAACTTCCATGAGGAATTTAACATCAAAAGAAAATTGATTTTGTCTAGCTGAATTTGTAACCGTTACCTACTGATTCAGTTATTTGGGTGTAGACACCAAACTGCGTTTAGTTTCGTCTGAAAAAAGGGAGTGTTAAAAGCAATTAAGATTATACTTATTCGAAACATTCACAACCTGTAATTTGGAAACGTGTTTACTGTCGATATATCGTCGTTTGGCGACACTGAATAATGAATTGTGCATTATACGAGTACGAGTAGAAAATTCAAGGGACTTGTACTAGTTTTTGGTTTTCCAGCCATAAGGCATCGTCTGATTTTTCAATATGACCGGATGAACTGTTTCGGCGCATCAAGCGGTCGTTAGTCGTTGCAATATATTTTGATACCAGACCTATTTCTGTACGCAATATCTCTGTCCAATCTATTAGCCTTGATCATCTGTAACGCTTGTTGCTGTTTTTTAAGACAAACGTTTGCAGTTAAAACCAAGCGTCGCCGATATGCAGCAGAACTATTCCAAATGACCGATAGTTCCTTGCTCCGCTAAGGGCAGACCCACATTTTCTGAATGCGAAATTGGCGCGGACAACAAATTAAGGTGTCTTGCTTGCCTAGTCAAAACATAAACAACCGGATGTTTGATTAATAACGTGTATTAAATATGTAATAAGTACATGTATGAACATGTTTATGTTATCAATTATAACCGGGGACGAAAATTGAAATTTCATTCATGTTTTATATTGAAAACAAATTTACCAGACGATGTTTTCGTCATTCAGTACTTATACACTTTGATTTAAAAATGTTCCGGTCAGCATTTATCCGATCTCTGATGCAAGATAACAACATTAATAACATGTTTCTTAAATGTGTTAAATCGGTATTTTTTTCAAAAATAAATAAAATAAAGGAAAAGAATAATTAATGCGTACTGTGGATTTAAATGTAATGCTATTTAAAAAATAAACATATTATTACCTTATATGGGTCGTAAAACATAGCGACAGGACACTGTTGACGCTGTGTATTTGTTGATTCACCTATTCCGGCCTTCTTGGAATTGCTCAGGATTAAATAGAACGAGAACGACAACGTCGGCTGTCCAAGTGTAAAGTATTTGTAGCATAGCGTGTCCAATTTGTTCGGTGTACCGCCGTAAGCACATAACATGCAATGGACATTCTTATATCTATTTACATTCCCAGTATAAACTGGAAGGGTATACGCGTTACATGCTTCTTGATTGTACTTGTCAATAGCTGACAATAGCTCCGTTGTTTCTGTTTCTCCTGATCCTTTGCAAGGGCGACTCCGGTAGTTATCACAACGGACTGCGCTAACAAGAGATGCATTGTTTGGTTGGAAGTGATAGAAGCACTCTTGGTTCGTCATCAACAATTGTCGTTCGTCTTTTGTTGAACCTATAACCCTCACCATTGCCTGCATTGAACATCTAAACAGAGCTGTGAAAAACTGTGTGTCTATTGTGTCTACTAATCCATTACAAGTTGCACAGAAAATGTTTGCATACACATTGTACGTGAGTACATCAACCACGGGTGTTATGTTTCTAGGATCATCTACGTCATTTATACGGGCATTTAAGCAATTGTATTCCATTTCGGTGTCGACAAATTCGGGTGCGCATGTCTGCATCATGAATAAAGTAGGTTCATTAGCTGCTGCGAAATGGAAGTTTTTCCCAACAGAAGTGTCCGAGCCTACAGGCTTATCGATATAGATAGGGTGTTTGCAAGTTAACCCAATGTCCTTGTAGAATTCCATATCGGGACAACATAACTCTCTTTCGCCACAGTCGGGTGCAGACGAGCAAGAAGAGCAGCAGCTTATTGACCTCCGAAATTCACTTAAAAAGTCCTGTTCATTGGCTGTTTCCAATATAAAGGATTCATTTGTTGGTCTTCCATTAAAGTTTGTTATTGGGCAGAATTCGTACAATTCTCGGGAAATATTTAGCATTAACTCACTAAGACTAAACACAGACGAAAGCTTCAGAAGAACAAGAACAATTCGAAAAGTAGTCATTTTCAACATTGTTCACTAAAACATTAATGTTACGTTAAATTATAAGTTCAAAGATTAACATATAAATATAAACACGTAAACACGATTTTGGTCAAAGCACTAGTTTAGGTATCCACGAAACAAATTCGATCTTAGCACATAACGCATAAGGTTCTCCGATACAATTGCCGATACAACTGCCTTTGAATTACATTTTTTTCAATACTGGCTTATTCTGTGTTTCGCTGAAAAGTGGCATTGGCATCCAGTATTTGCTTTATATAGCTAAACATTCATCAGACAAGAAATGCGATTGGTTAATAACCCGTAAACATTCATCAGACAAGAACTGCGATTGGTTAATAACCCGTTGTCACTGTTGTTATATTGGCAACTATGACACCAGAACGCCGATTTGTTAATATTTGGTCCCCGTTGTTTTATTGGCCGATTGTTTATATAGGGACAATAATATCAGTAAGTTGTTTGTTAAGATCTCCGATCAGAATTTCATCAAATTTCACAGAGCTATACTATTATGAAAGAAGAAATTTGGAAATCGCCTGATTTAGATCAAAAAAGGACACAAGTGGAGCGCTGTGGTCTAGTGGTAGAGCGTTGGACCAATGATTCAAAAGTCGTGGGATCGATCCACATGTGTCTTGGTTTCATAACCACATGTGTTGTGTCCTTGAGCAAAACACTTTATCTGCATTGCTTAGTACTGCTTCTATCAAGGAAGACAATCAAGAAGTACATTAGAAGCAAATCGCTTACAACAGGTATAGAATTAGATAATTTAAAAAAAAAATAACAATATATTTGGTCAATTGGTTCGTTCTCTGATGTATCAAGCATGAGACAGATTATAAGTTGACGCTATATTATTGTCTAGTCTCAGTACCATGGTCTCTTGAACAACGGATTGCAATCGAAGTGAGTTTGCTCCAAGCTGAGCAATTACCAGAATGTATACCCTGCTTTGCACCGTTAACGGTCAAACACATCTTGGTGGAATGTGTAGACTTTGATCCTATAGGTACCACAGTGTTAATACTATGAAAGAGTTATTTGATACTATATATTTTAGTCTTGTTTTAGATTTCCTAAAAGAAATGAGACTATATAAATCATTATAATGTGTTCTTATACATACTTACTTGTTTATATACCCGTTGGCGGGCGTTAGTTGATTTGCGTATATAGTTCATATTTCTACCGTATCATCCCTTATTTTTTAATAGTTTTATCTTTATATATTTACATTAAGTTTTAATTACTACTTAATGTTTTCATCTTTCGTCGTTTTTTGCGCACAATAGGACCTATGTATGTGTCGATATGTCGTAAAACACCATTCATTCAACTGCTTAAACTCATCAGTTCAGCAAGTTACGCAGTGACCTACTAAATGTTTATAGATAATGCAACACCTCAGAGCTTACTTTTAGTACCTGGTACGTTTAAAGACTTCGCAGAGATGGTGGTACTTTACAATCACATTGAATCGATTTGACGTTGTGACAGAGAATTACGTCCCGAGATATGTCAGGTAGTTTGAGCGCAAGCGAGGGGAAACTCCAACCTGCATGTTGTCAGGACCGAAAACGAAGATTGCTATATTGCGTAGTACACAGTAATATCACTATACGCATGTTATCTCATAGAGATATACATTTTTATTTTATGATATGCAATGAAATACTGTATTTTATCAGTATAAAGTGTTATTCCACACTGTGGAATATAGAGTTTTATTTCACAGTAGCTGCCGGGACTACTTTTGTTGATCTACCATAGTTTCCCTAAACAAAAAATTGTAAAATCATGAAAATCATTTCTCAAAGTGAGAAAACTTTAATATTTTCACTCATGTTATTCACTCCAAAACAACAAATATCCTCTATGTATGTGTTAGTAACGTAAGAAACGTCGTACATATGTTGTATAAATGTGGACATTGCTTAATTCATTACATTTGATTTACAGTTCTCCTGAACAACTCTCCGGCTTTCAACGAAACTTTGCGTGGATGATCAGCACCAAGCCTAGTTGTGCATATCATCGTCGCATTTCGGTTTACAGATTTTTGGCCCTTTGAAGGTTTTTTGATAACAAACTTTTTCCGGGCTAGTTCTCCTGAACCCCTGGCTACAGATGAATACATGAAACAGTTAAGATGAAGACTAAGTTTTGTTTTCAAATTTTAGGAGGGAAGACGTACATCGGCTGCCCATTCATTACGTGGCCCCGCCTTAATTTCATTAAGCGATGGGAAAGCTTATATTTGCAGGATTTTCTAACGGATATTTCGACAAAAAACATGTTTAAAATCGTTTTTCACTGAAAAAAATGCAATAACCTGTTTGAAATTGCATATTAAAAGTTTTAATTTTACAATATGCAAATGTTTTAAGCCAAAGTTAAGGTTTTATGTCATGCTCTAGCCAACCCCGTTTTCGCTTCTTGGAGAAGGGGTTGGATGGGGTATGAAAGATAATACTCAGACCACGTAATGGTGGATCGGCGCCTAATTAAGTTACAAATATGCTTTTAAGATCTATATTATGAACTAAAATCAACATCAGGATGGAAAGTTGTGCGTCAAAACTGGAGTTAGATATAACACTATATATCCAGAAATGAATTCAATAAAGTTGCCAACGTAACCGAGTAGAGTACTGAAACCGAGTTAAAAAAAGAAGAGGAAGCAGTGATTGGAGAAAGAGTGGATAAAATGGCTTCAATTGATTGGGAAATCACTTCAATTGATTTGCGAAAATGCGGGTTGTTTAATAAATTAAAGATACACAGGTGTGGTACATAACAAACTGAGAAAAGCAATATTTTCATTTTAGAACGGCTTAAATTGATTCCAAATTCACTAAATTTGCGAGTTATTTAATGACATTACACTGATTTGATATTTGAAGAACTGAAACATATTTACATTTACTTATCCAACTCAGAAATGGAGTTATATATTTTTTATAGAAAAACAAACTATTTCATTTTTTATAGGTATTTGAATAATAGTTTCGAATATATCAGGGGAATATATGTTTACTATACACTACTCAACTTTTATAATCGGTCACCCAGGTTTTTTGAAAATAACACGAATACTAAAAACTGAAAATCACCGAAACACATACCAATATGTTATTTAGTTTATCAACAAGGTTTTAGTCCAATCAAGGCAGATTACATTTTATAAACGATATTTATTAAACGACGCCAGTTAAAATTTCAAATGAAAATATGAATTATTAAAAAAATTATAATTCTTTGAAAAGTGACTGATTATAAAAGTTGAGTACTTCTCGAGACATAGTTGGTCTTTCTCGCTCCAAACAGTTTATTAACGGGAGATGTTATCCGCACGACGGTCTTGCCGATAATGTTCCGTCTGCGGATAATTAGAGGTTAATATACGGTTGTGGTGTGTCCTTTGTTGTTAATGCCACAACTATTGCCGAAATTGTCCGAGGATTTTAGCCCGAGGGCCATGCACTAAGTGTGCCATTATTGACAAAGGGCACACCATGGCCGTATATCTGCTTTTTCATTACATACCTTACTATAAATGGAGAAGAAGAAGAAGAAGAAGGAGAACAGAAGGAGCATTTTTATGGAAAATAATACATCGATATGTTTGCAAAACGGTACAGTTGGAACATATAAGTAGAATAACATGCAAACAATTATTTGGCAAATAAATATATTACATTTAATTAATGAATTACGTTCAATTAGTTTTCTTCCTCGTCTATTTTTAAAACCACATCTTTCACTTTAATGATATATTTCAACGTTTCAACTTTTATGTACTGAGCGTGGAAATTGCAGTTAAGATTTCAACATCCGCTCCACAGCCATAGCGCTCCAATACGACGTCTTTGTGTTGCTTGATGATGTTGACATCGTCGCGGACAGTCTGTTTCTACTGTGCCGATTTTCCGCTATCCATAATAACACAGTGTGCCAATTATGGAGTTTGAAAAGGACTGACAATCATTTTATTTTGTTTACTAAAATGTGTTACTATTTATAGTAAAATATCTTATAAGGATCTTTATCCGCACGACTGTCGTGCACATAACGATAATTATCGGCACTACAGAAACACAAATTGACGATTCTGTCAAACAATGCCAACTAATCGTTATCGTGGTATTTAAACTAAAACAGAAACATTCTAGCGTTATTGCGCTTGTTTATCGTGCCGTATTTTTTGCAAACTTTGCTGTAAAAAAGTATCGCGCGAGTGTCGAATGTTAAATAAACCTACAGCTAATGAATCTAGAAAATCTAGACATCTACGCGTGTTTTATTTTAATTTAAGTAGTGTTAAGAATGGATAAAAAAAAAGTCAAATATATACCATATTGAAGAATTACACCACGGTTAATTTCACCAATAAAAAGAAAAGCATAAAAGGTCTCTTAACTTTGCCAAACTAAATAATCGTGATACCGCTTCAAAAAAAAACATCGATTAATTGAGCCTGTTTATTAGGAATTAGAGTTAAAAGACTTGAGGTATTTACCTAGAAATGACATTAAATCGTTTCAAGTCACCAGCAACATCTGTTATTTTTTCCAATTTCGGATATTGTAATAAACTCGATTCCTCATTAAATGAAACAAAAGCTACGATATACGTGTGGTCTCTGTTACTTTTTACAATTTCGGATATTGTTATAACCTCGATTCTTCAATAAATGAAACAAAAGCTACGATATACGTGTGGTCGATAACATGATGACGATTAAGCGTACGTGTTTTAGAATGGGTGGAATCAAAATAATAAGTAACAACTTTTACATAATTTGACCCTCGTGTGCTAGTATTGTCATGCAAAGGTGTGTGTGTGGTGGGAGAGTGTGTGTGGGGTTTGGGGGCGGGCGGGTGGGTGGGTGGGGGTGGGGGAGGGTGTCATGGGAGGAGCTTGGGGCGATATCTTACAGGAGCGTTTTGATAATCGATAATTAATCCGCCACATATTGCAATTTTTGGACAGACACCCTCCAACATGTTGACAACGTTATTACAGTTTGACACTACTCAGATGTTTTCTACATAAGCATTTAACAAATGGAAAATACATATGCTCCCATGTAATGTTTATGCTTGGGATAACCATAATACTTTTAAATCGTAGAAAACAGTCAAATACTTGAAAGTCAGGGGAAAACACATTCAAACCTCAGACATGTTCATAGATTTTCAGATTTCCCCAACTCCCCACTCCCCACTCCAATCTCATTCCCACCACCAGACACTTATGGCCGTACATTCTGACGAAAGGCCGTTCAACTATACAGAATTTTAAACGGCATTCACACAAATGTTGCATATGAGAGTACATACTGTTGAGCGAAAACATGTATGCCAGGAATGCGGAAAAGTATTTTCCTATGTTATAGTATTTGAAAGGACCATACATACTGGAGACAAAGGTTTTCGCCCAAAGAGTTAATAATATGCAAAACCAATTTGCCACAGAACTTGCATATTTGAAAACATATATTTATAAGTATGCTTCCATAGCAGAATAAAGCGTTAGATATGTCCGTCTGTCCGCCCCAAACTGTTTGTGTGTCTATATTCTTTATTTTGTGGTGGTGATGGCTCTGTTTTGCGACATGTAACATACTGGGGTGATGATTTGTTTTGCGACACGTAACATAATGTGTTGGTTTTGCGACATATAGCAAACTGTGATGATGGTTTGGTTTTGTGACACGTAACATACTGTGATGATGGTGTTGTTATGCGACACGTAACATACTGTGGTGATGGTTATGTTATACGACACGTAACATACTGTGACGATTGTTTGGTTTTGTGACACGTAACATACTGTGATGATGGTGTTGTTATACGACACATAAAATACAGTGGTGATGGGTTTTTTTGCGACACGGAACATACTGTGATGAAGGTTTTGTTATGCGACACATAACATACGGTGGTGATGGTTTTGTTTTGCGACACGTAACATACTGTGGTGATTGTTTTGTTAGCAAATCACTGTTTTAACATGTATTATGTTAGTTAAACTTAAACTCATATTAATATGTTCGACATGGAATATTTGATATCAAATACATTTCAAAATCAAAACCAATTTGTTTGATAAATTACTTTTTTTTTTCAATATATATTACTATATATGTTATATATTTTTTATTTATTTTTTGCTATATTTGACAAACAGTTTCATTTCATAATTAGCAAAGCAGCTAAACAGGCTATTTAATTGTTCTTTTTCAAATCTGTTCGGTACTTATCTTTTTTTTCAGTAAAACGGATCACTATTTTAGAAAAAAGTTTTGGTTAAAAATATGAACAAAAACAATTCCAGTTTGTATTTCACTGAATCTCTTTATTTGTGTAACCGAAGGTATAGCCTTTTTCGCTATATGTCTTTTTTTCCTTCTTCTTTTTTTTTAACGAACAGCTTCATTAAATGTAATGATCAGCAAAGTAGCTAATCAGGTTTTTAATTGATATTTTCCGAAGTAATTGACTGCCATAAAAAGCCCCGCTATTAGAGTAGTATTTGTCATTTAAAAATGGGCGTGGGTCAAAAAAGGATTTTATTGCAAAAAAAACAACAACGCAACCGTTCATTTCGATATTTCTCTGTTTTAATGATTACCAATTTAAGCTTGTTTACCTTCTCCGTATCTTACTCATAAAACCTTTATTTGATTTTTATTATCATTTGGTGTTAATATTAGCAAAACAAATAGTTACCAACGAGAATATTTATAATAAAAATCACCAACAAACAAAAACGTGAGAATATCAGCACGATTGTCCCTAAAGTATTTTTTTAGATTTTTCAAATTAGAGAAAAAATCAAAATTAATGAAAAGTATGTTTTTTATAGCTGTCAGAATCATGCTAGAGACTAACACTTTCATTCGAAAGATCGGTCTAAACGTATAGCGTAATGCGACTAAGCCTGCTGAAACAGCCATCGTATTTCATTTGGAGGAAAACACAATTTTATAACCAAGCGTCCATGTTTAAAGGGAAGGTAGCGACACAGCCAAACCATCTTTATTATTGAGAGTTCTGAAATACTTGAATAAGGGTGACAGAATTATCAAAATTGGATGATAAACAAAGAAGATATGATCATTTGAAGATCCTATTGAAATGAATATGGAAGCAGCCATTTTGAGAGCTATGACATCACGGTTCTAAATGACCGTATATGGAATATTCATAAATATGAAAATTTACTGATTTATAGGGAAAAAATGACAGCAACTGTATGAAAAATATGTAATACTTAATGGCAATAATGCTTTATATGACCAGTAAAAAAAACACATTCATTTGCAGTGATTTTCTTCATTTTAAATGATATTTATCAATATTCCATATATGGTAATATGGAACAATGACGTCATAGTTCTAAAAATGGCGGCTCCCATGTTCATTTTAGAACAACGTTTAAATGGTCATATCTTTTTTGTTTATCATCCGATTTTGATAATTCTTTCACCTTTTTCTTTCAAGTTTTTCAGAACTCTCAATAACAGAGCTTGTTTGGCTGTGTCGCTACATTCCCTTTAATCATGAACGATCAGGATAAAGTAACGTTTGGTTTTTCGGTAATATTTTTTTTTATTTGATTCATTCTTAAAATGTTTAAAAAATATCTAGCCAGCAAAATATTCCGTAAATGGAATAGCTTAGCTATCATCGACTGACTCCGTCCCACCCCACTCCCAGATGAATAGTGGCATAGGGAACCAGACTAAACGTGGGAGGAGATATGCCGTATACGGCAATCTAATACGGTTACACGTACGCACGTGGCAGATAACATGTACGTACATCAGGCTGGCGAAACCACGTGACTTTTTAATGGTTTTAAGACTAATAATTGTATACAAAACGCTCGATTTAAGTAGATGTTCGCTTCATAACTTTCTTAATATTTATAGAATTTCATTCAAATACACTGCACATATACTCCTCAAAATAATATAAAGACCACAAAATAAAACAGTAATACTTATTTCATCTTTAATATTATATGAATTTCATTTTCATATAAAAAGTTAATACATGTGTTTAATGCAACAACTGTAAAAGAAAATACAACTAAAATTAAAAAAAAATCAAAAAGATAGCAAATTGTTCAATTACAGCACTTTAAAAAATGAACAAAATCTATATTCCTTAAATTATTTTGAGGAGTATATCTCTCCGAGGTGAGTTATTTCCTCCGCTGCAAAACCTTATTCGAATAAGCCAAAACTTTATGAGATTAGCCCTTCCAAAGTCTTGGAAACGAAATAAATCTATGAGGTTGTACATGTTGGTATGGCTGATCTCAGAAAGTACTGAATGAACCAAATTGCCTTTTGCGGCGGATGAAATATCTTTCATAGTAAGAGTAAGTGCGCTCTGTTTGTACAAAATTCGTTAAATGTTACGAAAGTTATGAAAAAAACTACCTGAATTGAACGTTTTGCTTAAATTTTTTGGCGTGAAACCGATCAAAACGTCACGTGGTTTCGCCACCCTGTACATAGGGCTAATACGAATGTACGTATCACATAGGTTCGTGATACCGACGCATATTTATATCGTATACTAAAGTAAAAAAGAAACGCAACTCTGGAATTTGAGCTATATAATTGATATACTGCACAAATAATGTCACGTTATATTCCAGAGAAATCCCATAACGTATCGTAAAAAAGGAGGATTGTATCTAGTTATAGACAAAACTGTACTGTGGGAGACTTTTTAATCACAGTACACGTTGTAACAGGAAATTCATATATGTTGAACTTCCGCTTCGAACATTTTAGCCATTTCAGTACTGTATTTAATGTAAAGATACTGCACATTTAACATCCTAAGTTTGCCCCCACCACCCCGCTACTTGAGCCAAACGAGTATTCTGTCAATAATGATGCTTTGAAGGGATAACATTCGGTGTGTTATGTGTTGTTTTATTTATTTATTTTCCTAAAGGAACGGTCTAATGTAGCCATGTACCATTCGATTAATAGCTGCATATGATATATACACTATAATACAAGTTGCGTTTCTTTCTTCTTTAGTATATATATTCATGATCAAACTATTTATAACATCAATAGCTGTCATGTTGAGTATCGTTCTTACAAGCCAGACAGATATTCATTGCTTATGTCGTATCACAATTTCTTCAAGTTTATCGCAAGCAGGACAAATGAGAACTATACATATTTGGTCGACCGTGTTTGTTACACTTGACTTGCGCATGCGTTGATACAGTTTACATGTTTGTAGAACGGTTACAATAAAAAAACACCGCATATATATGAGTGCGTAACTTCAAGACAATAATATGACTAACAAATCATATAATATTCATTCAATCTGTCTTTCTATGTATTGAGTGTTTGTTGAAGAACCTTTAATTTTATGATTTCCAAAACGTTTGGCATCATTGCTCACGAGCGATTAAACATTACATAAGAAAAGCTAGAAATTATAGGACTATGTATCACATAACGTCCCTTGTTAGCCGTGTAGAACACACATTTCGTAGTTTGCTGTATGTACACATGTGTCATACAACCTGGAACGACTTTGATAGGTTGAGCATGAAATACATTACATGTAAGGTCCCTGTAAACGTGCCTCAAGGTCACTCACTCGAAATGTGCCCAAAGGTCCCTGTAAAGGAGTTCTGCGATGTAGGAAGCAAGCTTAAAACCTTGCTCCGTATATTTTTTGTAGATCCCTCTAAAAGTTCCCCTAGGTCCCTCTAGAGGAACTCTGCAATGTATACTGAAAGGAAAAAGAAACGCAGGGTACGTATTTCCGCTATATATTGCATATACTTCACACTTAATTCCATATATATTCCAAGGAAATCCCAAGATGTTTTGTAAAAAAAAAAGTGCAGTTAGAGAAAGGACACAACTGTGATGTTGTAGACGTTTTAATCACAGTACACGTTTTAACAAGAAATTCATAAATGCTGAAGTTCCTCTTTGAAAAATTGAGCCAGTTCTTTACTGTATTTAATGTTAAGTGATTGCAACATTTAAAGCCTAAGTTTGCTCATCTGCTTGAGCCAAATGCGCATTCTGACGATAATGAAACTTTAAAGGGGTAACCATTGGTGTGTTCAGTGCTGTTTAAACCTTCTTTCTAAAAGGACAGGCCTAATGTCGCCCTATAAGATTCGATTAGCAGTAGCATATTAAACATAGAATATATAGCGGAAATACGCACCCTGCGTTTCTTTTTCCTTTCAGTATATGAAGCATGAATAAAACCTAACTCAATATAATGTATCAGGTACCTGTAAATATGGTAAATGTGGAATAGTTTACCAAATAAGATAAATTATTTTAAGTCGGCAAGACACATCATATAAAGATATGCACTCGGGAACTTTTGAACCGACTATTCACAAGTAATATTACGTTTATGATTAACATTATAGTATAGTTTCTATACTAAACCAGGAATACATGGACGATATCTGTTGGTTTGGAGTGAATATAGGATTTATTTTCATCGGGAACTGAGAAAACTGATATTTCACGAGCGCTTTATTAGGTCCTACTGAATGCA
This sequence comes from Cyrtodaria siliqua, assembly GCA_037043455.1. Classification (NCBI taxonomy): domain Eukaryota; kingdom Metazoa; phylum Mollusca; class Bivalvia; order Adapedonta; family Hiatellidae; genus Cyrtodaria; species Cyrtodaria siliqua. The sequence goes on along the minus strand of JAWPHD010019556.1, from coordinate 3,023 downwards.
TGAAAGGATCACATGAACTATTACCCAATGCACCTCCATGCACCTGTTTTATTACATGATCTCCTATATATTGTGTTGTAAAATTTTATCAAAAAAATGTTCAGATTTCCACAATCAGCTCCTCGAATTATTCCGTCAAAATCCAAATCAACTGCCAAAACAATATACTGCATGAATATTTAACAACATGTTTTATAATGACGCTGTCTCTCTCCAAAATATCTAGAATTTTCTCCTCAGAAATGTCCGCGAATCTTGATTCCATCTTTATTTGTTTCTTGTCGTTGATGACGTCAATATTCTAAAGCGTCTGTGCGAGCGTTTGATCTGTAATCAAACGCTCGCACAGACGCTTTAGAATATTGACGTCATCAAGTATCCGCACGCGATGCTATTGACCGGCAAGGTGGACAATAATCAAAACTATGGACCGGCAATTAATATAGGAGGTCATGTAATAATTCATCTATACAATTTACACAATTTGCTCTTCAAATGTTCGACCTCAAGAGGCCTTTAATAATCAATGCTCGAATAACACTATGTGTCTACATTAGCAGCTGTTGGTGAACGTATTGTAGTGTTCTCACTATCTTAAATTCAGAAGGTTAAAACTATGCCTTGGCCATGTTATTTACCCTTGAGCCACATTGCTTTGTACTGGTTCTACCCAGGAAGCCGTCGAGAGTGATTCATATATACAGGGTCTTGTTGCACCATCGGTGTAAAAGAAATATATTTAAATTTAATGTACCTGCCTTGTCTTAATCAAATTTCAACGCGGAATATACGTGCTCGGTACACATGTCTATACTTATGTTTAATTACCAGTATCCGTGCCTTGGTGCAGTGAAGTCCTCAGCAGCCTACCTGTCATGGACCTTGACCCAAGCGTGTAAGTTTTTGGTGTTACAGAATCCAGAGTTATGCTTTGATCCCCACCGTCTCCACAACAACGTGTCCTAGATTCTGTAAAAAAGTGTCGTAAGTACGATTGTTATTATTTTCTATCCATCGTGTGATTGTTAATTTGTTGCAATCTGTTTTTTACAATTACCAATACTGCAAACGGTATATACATACAAATGTGGCTAATTAAGAAGATAGTAGTCTATAAAGTAATATAAAGCATCACCATGAATATGTTAACATGTTGTTAATGTCCCCTTTACTGACCACTCGATTGTTCTATTACAACCACGTTCCTGGGTAAATTAGGAGATATTAAGGATATCATCTCCGCGCTTCAAGGTAATTACGAAAGGCCAGTAGTAAATAAAACGTTCAATGAAGGAACATATAGGGATGTGATATCAGAGCGAACAGGACTGACAGAGCATATACCATGTATACGAGAAGATACCATGATACGAGAAGTATCCAGTCAATGCAATTGATCTGAATGCTATTGAATGTGTATCAACTCTGTATAGGTCCTTAGCTCAACAGAAATAAGGGAAGCATACACGGCACTCCAGAATTGCACAAACGTTCTAGTCGGATGCACGGGACTTCCCAGTTTACGTCCTCAACTGGCGGTCGAGGTTAAGGGATAATATATTGCCCAAGAACACACCAACAAAACTCTCCTAGTTTCGTCGGTGTGATTTTTTTACAAAATACTTTCCATAAGCTCGTGCTGGACAACACAGTAGTTAATAAGATTGGGACTCACTGTCAGACAACTTAGGACTAATACAATGAAGAAGTGAAAATCAGACGTGTGGCTAAACTCAAACAGTTGCGCTGACTTGTGTTAATGTGAGGACATGTATTGGCATGGAAATGTCGTCTGTGTAAATACGTGTGAAGATATATGTGAATTGTTCATAACAGATATACTTTGTAAGAAATAAGAAATTGGGCCAATGTAAAATAAGTGAACCTGTATGAATGTTCTTAACCTATATATTACATTAAAATAATAAACATCTACTAGTCAATGAAATAGACACCACAGGCTTTTAAGTCAGTAAGTATTGCCCGAAAATAGTGCAAACCGTTAATGTAACCGTTATATGTATCTGGTGAATAACTTAATGCCTCCAGTGTGTCCTCAAGAGCGCTAGCACAGTGAACTAGAAGCCCTGTTTTCGAGTCCCAGTTGAGGGACGATTTGTACACCATTTGTTTAATTTGGGGCATCGTTCGGAAGAATCCTGCTAAACATCAGCAGTGGTTTAACTCTTTATAATTAGAAATTCAAGGACGAGGGGACGAATATCAAACTGTATATAAACCCTTAATAATAATAATTAGAAGATAATAATAAAAATACCAGTAATAATGTGTAAATTTCATAGAATGAATTATTCCCTTTGGAATAAATTTGAATGATATTATTTAATAATACTTGCAGTCCTAACCTGCTTTCATTGGGACTCCCTGGTGTCGGATTACAAGGACAACAACACCACCAAAGAATGTTCCATTGGTGAGATGGGCACATCACGCTATACCATGGCACCAAGTAGGATGACTAAGTGCATATCTAATAAAAATGGGGTCACTGAAATTGTGTTCATTGTAATATTGTCTTATGCTAACAAACAATTACTAATAGCATGTAGTTTTTTAACTATATTTTACAACTAAATGTAAATCGATTGATTATTTTTCTATTCAAAGTTATAATGATGCAAATCATTGATGAAACACATTCGGAATAACGCGAACGCTCGGCCAATCTCGAAATTCTTCGGGATCCCCCCCCCCCCCCCCCCCCCCCCCCCCCCCCCCCCCCCCCCCCCCCCCCCCCCCCCCCCTCGTGTGTATCACGACCCTTCGGTATGTTCAAAATCTTTACATTTTGTTAGCCGGAAGGCAACGGCAAAGAAAATAGTGCACTGTTGCTATGTTTGTGTTTTACAATGCATATGGAGGTTTTTTCACTCTGCTTAAATGTAAATAACCTATTGATGGAGGCAATCGGCTGAATGACATTGGAAAATGTGGGTTGATAACATTGATTTTGAATGCAAATTTCTTTTGGCGGCTATCTAAGGCGCGATGACGTAACCAAT